>JAXBDA010005847.1:0-22847 GCA_036023075.1 Gaultheria prostrata
TAGAAGTCTTCCGCTGTGTTTTTATTCTGAGATTTTTGAACAGGTGTTGTTTGGTTTTGTGTTGGAATGCCACGTGGCCGCGCTGACATGGGCCCACACGGGTGCCGTTTCGGGACGGGGCGTGACAAGGATCATCATCCAAGTACGAAAGTCTTAAACCTTCAATATTAACATATCATTTCCAAAAACTAGTACTAGAATATATAAAGTACCAACCACAGTACCATCATTCAAGTAAGAAAGTCTTAAACCTTCAATATTAATACCTCATTCCCCCAAAACGTGTAGAATATAGATTTTTTTTTTGAAAGGATGTAGAATATAGATAGTACTAATGCAAAAGGCAGAAAAGTCTTGTAACATGACACAAGTTTTCGAATTAGCATAGAGCACGTTCAAGAACTTCAAAAAACTTCATAGGACTCTCGCCATTAACAAGATCAAATTGGTTTCCTGCAACAATGATAAAAATTGAAAGGTCAAATATGTCATAAAGAAAAGCACATCAAATCAAGTATTGTCTAGTGGATTATATACTCGCAATCACTCAAGATTTTTTATTTTTTCTGAAAATGTTAAGTCAATTCCATTAAAGGAAAATGTCCTAGGGCAGTACAGATTTCATCAGAAACAATAGGAATGAACCAAAACTATCACAATCTAGACGGTGGCACCCCTGCCTGAGGCAAACCAACAACAAAGATGGGGTAGGAACCTGTCCACGATCTGCTAGTAGAGATCCCGAAGGAAAACAGCTCAACTCCTACCACTAGGCACAGGACAAAATCGAAGAACAAGCACCGGAAAAAAGGCTAATAAACCACCTATGAAATGGGTAAACGACTAAACCAAAACAACATAGATTGAAAATAAAATAAAAAAATCCTCCAATGAAGTAACTGTCGACGAGTCCGCCGCGCCAGAGCACCATCGGTTTATTGGCGGAGGGCCCAAGCCGGAACATCCTTCAGCAAAACCAACCCCAGATCTAACCTAAACACGGATGGAGGAGAAGACGGCAGTGGGAAGAGGAGGCGTCGGCAAAATGAGGCACGACGGCAGTAGGAAGAGTGTAATACCCGTTCCGGACATTTAATATTTAGTTCATGTTTTAATATGAAATAGAAGAGTTTGGGGTTAAATGGTTATACGTTAGAAGTGCGAGGATTTGAGTGTGTATGTGTATGTTTTAATATCATTGGGTGGGAGTATATTTGGAGAGGTGGTGTGACTACACCCAATAATTTTCCTAATAAATAGGATTCCTAATTGGTTTTGTCGGCAAAAAGAGAAAGAGCAAGAGAGAAGGCAGAAGAAGAAGAAAGAAAGAGGAATAAGAGAAGGGAAAAATTGGGAAAAACAAGAGCTAAATTCCATAGTTCAAGTGTTTAATTTCATTCTCTATATCTAGTTTTTCAACTGATTTTGTTCATGAGAATGAGTTTTGAGAATTGGAAATTGAAAATTGGGTTTTCTTTCAAGAAATTCGTGGATCATGAGGTTGTGCAAAACAGTGTTTGGAAAAGTTGAATCTGCCATGGTTTTGACCGAATTTTTAGATATGGTTTTCGAGCTCCTAAATTCTTGATATTTTTACAGTAGATACCCATGGATGTCTTGTATGTTTTTAAAAAGTTTCAGAGTTTAATTCAAAATACAGAAAATATGAAAAATGATTTACCGAGCTGCTGTCAGGTTCGTGTTTGTGCAGACAGCACTGGTAGTCTTTGGGAAAAAGGGCATAACTCCTAGCTTGGGTGTCCGTTTTGCAAACCGCTTTTTGATTTGGAAACTAGACTCGTATACTTTCGAGATTGTGTAGGGTTTGTGGCTTAATCTTCTGTAGGATATAGCAGTTTTTGAGTTTGAAGTTGATGGTTGAGGAATTCTGGAATTCTGGGCAGCCTTTTGAGCTGTGTTTTTAATAGGTGTTTCTATAGCTAAGTATGATCAGTGGAGATGGCTCCTTATGGGTCTTTTGTGTTGATAAGTTGGTGATGTTTTGGAGATAGAATCATTAGAAAATGTTGAGTAGGCGATTTTTGGTGAATTATTGAAGGTAGACTGTTCTGCAAAAATTACAATCTTGTGTTTGTATTGTGTCACTTCTATTGAGTGTATCTTAGTCATTCGGACTCCAAATAGGGCAAATTATATATCGAAATCTATGTACTAGAAGTCTACTTTCTAGTGGTTATAGTCTTGGAGTTTGATTTCGAACCTATAAGAAGTTATAGTCAGGATACGACAGACTGTGCTGCTAGGTTTTACATTTCCTAAGCAGAATTTGTGAGTTTGTGCGTGGAATCGACTTGGTTCTATTGCTCATAAAATTCCATGAAAAATTAGGGATAAACCTTGACGTGTGGTTTTGATCTCTACCAAATCTTAGATCATTTGGGTGCATATTATAAGTTTGACGGATTTTACAAGTGTGTGTGTTCCTGTTGAGTTTTGTGTGTTGCAGCAAACGGTTTAATTCACGAAGTTGTTGGCTGTTGTTTAATTCCATAATAGCCTTATGTTTTCATATTTAAGCATTTATATTAATGTTTAGAGATGATCATAAACTGATGTGGTTTAGCTTGTGGATAGGTGACAAGGTGGGTCATCAGGAGATGCCGAAACCGTAAGTTTGGCATACTCCAGTTGAATCGAAGGTGAGTGTGTTTGACATGGATATGTTCAATAACATATAACTGTGTTGATGATGTATTGTTGTGAAGATGAACATATAACTGTATTGATGTTATATGAATGAAAGATGTGTGTGAAAGATGCATGTGAAAGATGTGTGTGAAAGATGCATGTGAAAGATGTGTGTGAAAGATGATATCTGCGAAGGGGCTGTGGATTGGGTTTCACCCCGAGTACGTTGTACCGCCTAATTACCGGTGACAACGAGCGGAGTGTGCTCCCACAGTGACCTAAGATTATGTGTGTGAAAGATGGTATCTGCGAAGGGGCTGTGGATTGGGTTGCACCGCGAGTACGTTGTACCGCCTAATTACCGGTGACAACGAGCAGGGTGTTCCCACAGTGACCTAGGATACATAAGATGTGGCAGACATGTCACTTGCATGTGATTGGTTATTTACATGTTGATATTCATTGTATATCACTGTTGTGTTTGGATGTTGATTTGGTTGTATCTTGTTGAGCATATCTGTTGTATTTTATTGAACATTCTCTATGTCTCACACACTCTGGCTTTCCTTTGATTGCCAGATAGCAGGTGACTTAGAGGGGGTCCACTACCGGTCAGCATTCAGGGTGTTCTATTGGTGTCGAGTGAGTTTTGGACACGTGGTCCCTTAGTACTTTTATGGTTTGTAATAAAAGAGTATTTTGAGTGCTTATGCTATTTAAGTTGTAATAAAGTAGACGGTTGTTGGTATTCGAAACCGTGGTTGATGTTGAAGAGTTTATTTATATGTTTGAAGTCTTCCGCTGTGTTTTTATTCTGATGTTTTGAGAGGGGATGTTGGGTTTTGAGTTGGAATGTCACGTGTCCACACCGATTCGGGCCTACATCGGGTGCCGTTTGCGGGGCGGGGCATGACAAAGAGGATGCTGGGGGGGGGCAGAAAGGGGTCAAGAAGAAGGGGGCAAAAGGAGAAAAGAGCCGGTCGGGAGGGGGGGAGAGGGAGAGGCGGCGGCCTCAACCCCTCCCCAAAAGCAGAACCTTATCTCTTCTCTTCCTCTCTCTAGGTTTTCTCTGGGCTGTGGAATCCGAGTTAAGAAAGCAAGTTATCACTCAAGATTCAAGACCAACCACTGTACTTGAACTCCCATTGATTCAGGCCCATCTTTGTCAATATTCAAATTCATTATAGCTTCAATGACCTCATCCAAGTTCACATAATCAATTTCTAAAGAATAAATGGAAGTTATAAGTTATAAGAATTACTATCTCAAAATGAATTTATAAAGCATCACTTTCCATGTTTACCTGTGTAGAGATCCGAAAATTCATGTAAATTTTTCGAATTTAAATAGGGAAACATTGAAAAATTTCATTCGTATGTTTATATGTGGGTCAATGTGAGATATTGTGTGGTGCTGGACTTGATTGTAACAAACAAGTGAGTTAGAAGGGTGTGTATGCGTTTTTTTTTGCAGTATAAGCCGACCTCCCCTATTTCTTCTCTCCCTTTTGATTTCTTCTCCTTCTTTCTTCAAATCCACCATCTATAACCAAAACCCACACTAACCCACTATATATCCATCAGCTATACGACGTACACTCACCATTGGAGCTCGGGGACATGGTGGGGTTTGATTTGCAAGCAAGGGTTTCTGTTAAAGTATTGATTGGAGCTTAAAATAGTGAGGTAAGGGTTTCTTTCTACTCTCTCTAAGTGTTTATGTAGTGTTTGGATGCATAATTTTGGCAAGTTTCATGTTTTCCTTTTTTGGGTTGAGATCCTTTTAAAACTAAAAAATCTGTTCAAATTCTGCTCTGGTGCTAGTCGACTGGTACCGATACCCCATTTATGGGTATATACCAGAGTGTCTTGTTCGGGTTGTTAGAGCAATCCTAATGGGATAATTAAAATATTTAAATAACCAAAGTTAACAATATTTGTCTAAAAATTGGCTCACATTGGCATAATCAAAGATTGTCAATAACCAAATTTTGACATTTGGATAATCAAAAGTAACAACATTTTCTCAATAATCAAAACTCAATAATCAAATTTTAGGGACCACACCCTATTTATAAGTCTTTTTTGGTAGAATGAATTCAAAAGTAATAACATTCTCCCTCTATTTTTCAAATACTTACTTCAAAAGTCAATTTTTTTTTGCACTTTCTTTAAAAAATTTGAAACTATCAATAATAAAAAAATAAAAAATATTTTCAAGATTGGTCTCATTTTAAAGGTATTGTGAATATCTTTTAAATGGTAATAATATTATACAGTAAAAAATATATGTACAAATTTAAAGTTGTGCCCATTTTATGAATAAAAATAAAGTGAGTAGTACTTTTTTTTACTATGGACATAAAACACTATTGTGACATTCCACATTGTTAATTTTATAAATGTCTTGTATGGATAATCAAAGTCTGATGTGACAACTTTTGCTTATCCAGTTTTGGTTATACTATTGGTGATGCTCTTAGTACACTAGTATTGATACCCATACCCATTTTTGGGTATCGATACCACAATGTTCTGGACTTGGTTTGGCTTTTTCGACCTTCGAATGCCTTGGGCCTTCCTCTAAAGTCTCGTTCAATTAAAACCTCATTTGTTATCGATCGTTTTGTTGACTGGGTGGCTTGTTTGGTATACGGTCATGAAATAACCATTGTTGGCACTCCCAAGACTAGTTTGGATCTTAATGTTTAGTTCAACCTTTATATCGTTGACAATTTACGGGTTTGATGATTACTATGTTTGATTACATATTGTTTAGCATGAGAGGATGTAGCATAATTGGACAATGGAACACATGAACACTCGTTAGATACATTTGTGGGACCCATGGATAATTGGGGAATACATGAACACTTGAGGGGCCAATCATAATTTTTAAATATAATGCTCGGTTGTACATGTCTTGACATAAAGAATGTGCCTATGAAGTACTTCATGAAGTAAAATATGTGCACGTATGTGTTCAATGTGTCAGTAACACTAATTTCTCAATATATTTTGGTCGAATGTCTTTAGGGATGACAATTCTGGCCGATCTGCTCTGATCCACCCCCCCCCCTTTCGGATTGGAGTTTCGAGGATTTTTCCGGGAATCGGGTCGGATTTGGAGGAAAAGATAAACAATTGAATCGAGGATCGGGTTGGAGGCGGTTCTACATACCCCCGATCGTTCTCCGACCACTTTTTATTACACATCTAATATGTTATTCACATTTAGACCCCTTGAATTATTGTTAATTGTTAGGGTTTCCTCAATACATATACTATTAGTTTATACGTAAATACACTTCAGTCTTCACATTCTTAAACATAATCAAACATAATTTAGTTGGTAATTCCAACCTTCAAGGCTGGAATCCTTGACTATTATGTAATTTTATTTGGTTGGTTGGGATTTTTGGTGGAAAATTGCAAATTGTTGCCATGTTTTTCATTATTTGGTGGTTTAGATATCAAATATATTGGTAAAGTCTATGGGGTTTTTTTTCTAGATTTTTTTTGTTTTATTGGTTTGGTAACTTTCGGATCGGGGCGGGGATCACCGATCCCCATTAGAGTGGGGATGGAGGGTGGAGATTATTCCCCCGTTTGGGGATCGGGGCGGGGATGGAGGTAGATATGAGGTTCAGGGATTGGAGGCGGGGATGGCCAAATCAGTCTCCGATCCTTCTCGTTGCCATCCCTAAATGTCTTAGAGATATCCCATAAAGTATAAATGAAAAAAGACTTGGAATGAGCACGGAATATTAGGGGTGTTTAGGAGCTTACTTTTTTCATTTTCATTTTTCAATTTTGTTTGTTTGGCTATCTCCTCCCAAAATAAATTTTAACAAAATACATTTTTGGTTTTTGATGAAGGAGAACAAAATGCAAACGTAGGAGGGGATGAGCTTTTGACCTCTCATTTTTTACTTTCCTATTTTGATTAACAAAAAAATCTACATATTTTGCTCATATATCCCAAACACTACCCCTGTCATAAAATATATATTGCACATTTCTCCAAAACACCCCTACCAGATTAAAAATACATTAGGACCATAATTCAAAAAGACAAAACGCCAGTGAATATAAAATATTAAAAGTGAAGCTCCCAAAGACCTATATATGGTGGCGTGGGTTAAAAGAAAATCAAAGAAAATCCTTTGTGGATTTCTCCTTTGGACTATTGATGAGTTGTTGGAAAATAGGGGTAAAACCGACATAGTAGCACAAAAAATCCCCATCTCTTCCCTTGGAAAATCAGACTTCCGCGTCCATTCACTCGCTCTCTCCTCCATTTCCAATACGAACAACCGAACGGCTGACAGGACCGTTTCCTTCCCGTTTCTCCCTATCAATACATCCACCTCTATCGTCCGATTCAAACCCGATACACACACAGAGAGAGAGAGAGAGAGAGAGAGAGAGAGAGAGAGAGAGAGAGATTCACCGGAACCGCAATCTCTCACCGTACCTCATGGAGATCGCCGCATCTGTCGTGAACCCGTCCCCTTCTTCTTCCTCCTCCCCGCCGGGAAAAAATCCACCGACCAATCACAACAACGATGATGACGACGAAGAGGAAGACGTTTGTCGGATCTGCCGTAATCCAGGAGACGCAGAGAACCCCCTCCAGTACCCGTGCGCCTGCAGCGGTAGCATCAAATTCGTCCACCAAGATTGCCTCCTCCAGTGGCTCAATCACAGCAACGCTCGCCAATGCGAGGTCTGTTTGTTTTCTCTTTTTTTTTGCCTCTCGTCGTTTAGATTTGTGAATCAATCAATTGGCTAGTTTATGTACCAATTGGGCCCGCTGGTCTAATCATTCGTTCAATTGCTAATAATTTACGAGAAATATCTGAAAATTGTAGCCACATAATCCCACAGGACTCTCCGCTCCCGCTTTCAATCCTTGTTTTGCACTCTTGCTCTTGCGAATTTTTTAATAGTTCGGGATGTTTTTGAAAGACCTTTCGCTCTCTCGCGACCAAGGTCGAATCAAGTTTAGGCTTTTCATTTTTTGTTTTGTGGTTTCTTGTTTCTACATAGGCTATTATGCTTGTGAATTATTCGGAAAAAATATTAGTGTCCAAAACTTTAGGCAACTTTCTTGTAGTATTTATTGGTTAATTGGATTTTATTGAAAGAATCTGCAATACAAAACTAGTATATGTTCACATGGTAGAAATTATCGCAAGTGATAGCTTATAGGAAACTAGAGACTGAAAGAAAGCAGGTTTCCCCCATCTCTTTCTACTGAATTATACCTTTGCTTCAGTTTCAGTCCCTTAGTTTGTTGAAGTGTTTCTTGTGGAAGATAGTAACATTGGGGGTCCTCCTTAATAACTTAGTTTGCGGTCCTTTTGACTCCTTGGAAGTGAAGATGGTTTCCTAATATGTATATGCTGATGAGATAGTTGGACATTTTCAATTGGTTGTATTAATTGCTGAGTTGTTGCTTTGTTTGTGAGAAATATCTAATATTTGTCGTGACCTAGGTTGAAATTGGGTTTGGGTTATCATTTTTGATTTTACATAAAATCTAAGTATAGGTTGACTGTTTGCACGATAATATTATGGCAAGTGATTGGAAACTAGAGACCGAAAGAAAGCAGGTCCCTCCCTCTTTCTTGTAAATTATACCTTTAAGCTTTGGAGGTTGCACTTCTCCTTTTGGATCTTCTCGAATTGTAGAGCGTACTGCAATCCTTTTTTTCCTTCGTCAAAGGAACACTTAATTGTAGATTGCTCTTGGATTCCCACAATTGTATTTGATTGGTGTGTATGTTGAGTTAGATTCTATTCTATTCTCTCTGCACGCTTCATTTTCTCTTATCAGTACTTAACATGGTTTCTATTCTACTGCTGGTTTTTCTCAATTAGTTCAGTTGATTTACAATGACAGGTCTGCAAGCACGCATTTTCGTTCTCCCCCGTTTATGCTGACAATGCTCCCGCGAGGCTTCCTTTTCAGGAGATTTTGGTTGGGATGGCAATGAAAACGTGCCATGTTCTGCAATTTTTCTTGCGCCTTAGTTTTGTACTTACAGTTTGGCTCATTGTCATTCCCTTCATTACATTTTGGATCTGGCGATTATCATTTGTGAGGAGTTTTGGTGAAGCTCAAAGTCTTTTCTTGAGTCATGTATCTTCTACAGCCTTTCTGACTGACTGTCTGCATGGGTTCCTACTTTCTGCAAGCATTGTGTTTATTTTTCTCGGAGCCACTTCTTTGAGGGATTATTTCAGGCATTTACGAGAAATTGGAGGGCAGGATGCTGATAGAGAAGATGGAGACAGAAATGGTGCTCGTGCTGCAAGAAGACCTCCTGGACAAGCTAATAGAAATTTAGCTGGGGAAGCAAATGGGGAAGATGGTGGTGGGGCACAAGGAATTGCTGGAGCTGGTCAAATAATCAGGAGGAATGCAGAAAATGTTGCTGCTAGGTGGGAGATGCAGGCAGCTCGTCTTGAGGCTCAAGTTGAACAAATGTTTGACGGTTTGGATGATGCTGATGGTGCAGAGGATGTACCCTTTGATGAGCTAGTTGGGATGCAGGGCCCTGTTTTTCATTTGGTGGAAAATGCCTTCACTGTAAGTTGAGTTCTAAGCTATCAGTAGCCAATTTTATGATTTTCGTCTTGCTTAACTTTGTTTCATTTAGACTTGGATTGGGGCTAGTGGAAATGAGCTAGCAACGCGGGCCTTCAACCTTGAGGTTAAAACAGGGCCTATCAACCTTGAGGTTTAGGTTCGAAGCTGTTTCTACCCCTCCCAGATCCCTGTTAATGGGGACTCGACTGGGTTTACTTTAAAGGAGACGGGCTACAATGTTTGTGATACCTGGTTCTTATCTTTGAATTAAACTAAGATATCCCTCAGCATTTCTATTTATTAGCTCTGAAGTTAAGGTGTCTGTACGACCAAAAAAAAGGAACGTTGTCTGTTAGAGGTTTAATAAATCCTTCATTGAAATTCAAGTATGGCCCCAAGCTTTTTGAAGCTCGTCAAGAACGCAACCTGGGCCATGCTTGTGGCAATGGGACGGTCGGGAGTCAAGAATGAGGCACTTTACAAGTAAAGAGACTTGTTTAATCTCAGTTCTTTGCCCTGTCCTTTGTACGCTGGCTCCAGTTTCGAGGCCCTTAAGTCACTTCTCATGCATGCAACACGTATGCGGGACTGTCAACCAATGTAAGGTATGAGCTAGGAATATTCTCTTGCTTTGATATGGTTAGCCCACAAAATGGAAGAGAAGTCTAAAATGTATGAAATTTAAATCTCAAAAGCCAGCCTTTACTCCAAGTTCCACATACATGGACATAGGTCATGATATATACACTTGATGTCTTAGTGTCTTACACATTAACAAGGCAAATACAATGATACAGAAATATGTACACATGTTCTACAACTAGCAGTAGTATTTTGGAGTTTAAGATTTGCCATTTGTTAAGTGGATAAACAAGGTTCAGAAAGAAGTTGTGGTTATGAAATGTTGTATATCATCACTTCTCTTTTTATTTTCTCCACATCATAAGAAATCATGAAGAGATGCAAATGCATTGCCTGAGTTTAATTTGTGTCGAGTTTTCTATAGTAGAAGGATACTTCAGGCCATTATTTGTCCAGTTGTAGTCTTGGTGGATGTTCACTTTTAAACACCAACTCCTTTGAAAGCTTAGACTCTTAAAGAGAGAATCTCTTGACGTGCCGCCTCATTTCTGGGCTCTGGCAAAGCTTTTCCTCCTAAGCAGGCCAAACACATGCCAGTATTATGAATAGCAGATAAGCGATGAGGTTCATTCACCTGGTCTATTGCCTTCTTTGGTACCATCTTAGTTGTTGATTGCCGCCTCATATGAAGCGTTTTGTTGTAGTGAGCGGATCTTAATGTTCATACTCGCATCGGTGGAATTTGCTCTTCTATATTTATGATGTCAAATGTCTATGGTTCACCGTATCCTTGGGGACATCACTGAGGGAGAGGTTTTGGGTGGATTGGGGTACAACCCTACAAGCGTAGTTGTCAAAGGTGTGCCTAGGCGAGAGGCGCAGCGAGGCGCTCCCCTTGCGCTTGGGGTCACCCCAGGCAGGCGACTTGAACAAGGTGCAGCCTAGGCGCAAAAAGGCGATGAGGCTCAAAAAAGGCGCGCTTCTTTCAGATTCGATCATAATACTTTTGGCTGTCAATCTCAGCCCTAGGATTATTACCTTTGGGCTGTCTCTCTCTCTCTCTCTCTCTCTCGATAATCTCTCCTGATCTCCTCTCATGTGAACCTAGTCGATCATTGAAGATCAGTCGATCAAATGTGAGCTCTGAACTTCAGTGACTCAGTCGATCATCTCTCTCACTGTCTCTCTCGTCTTTCCTCTCTTTCATTGACTATTTGACATTTGGTAGATGTTTTATGTATCTTTTGGATGGTATGCTTTCTAAAACTCATTATTTAGTGTTTATTATTTGTAGTATTAGTGCATGCTATTTTTCCTTCTTTTTTTTCCGCATAGGTGTGCCTCGCTTGAAAAAGGCGCGCTCCTCGCCTTGCGCCTAAGGCCCAACAGGACTTTGCGCCTTTGTGTGCCTCTCGCCCTTGACAATTATGGCATACAAGGGATAGTTTACTCCTTAGGTTGGTGCATGCGATGTTGATGATAAGTGGAGTTGTATGTTTGGTTCCGTGTAAACCAGGGCCTGTGGACTGTGAGAAATGAAGAGACAAGAAGGGGCTGTGGTTTCTCACCAAAAGTGATGGGCATTGGTGCGAAACAAAGTGCCCTTAAAGATAAATCCCATTTTCTTTGTGTTTCATCCTTTCTCACTATTTCTCATCTCTTTCAGTTATCAAAAATCAAAATAAGTGAAAAGCTTTTCATCTCTTTTCTTTCTCACCCTTTCTTGCCATCCGAGGGGTTCCTTAATATTGTACTCCTCACCTAAGAAGGATTGTGAGGCTTGACAGTTATATGGCCTTACCTTTGCTGTTTTTGTCTCCTTGTGTCAGTTTGTATCTTGTTGTCTAGTTGGGTATACTGAACCCAGTGTATGGATCAGGCAGTTATTCATATTGCTTTAACTGGTGGATTTGGATGGCAGTTTGACGTGAGGTGTTAACTGTTATCCTATACTTCACACAACCCGCCTCCATTTTGGGACTGGAATTTTTATACAACCCTAGCAGAGTTAAGAAGTTTCTTTTAATGTATTCTTCCTACATTTCTTTTTAGTTTTGATTTCATCTTGGATATAATCATCATATTATTGGCTTTGATTAAATAACAGTGATGCTGCATGGGCTTGAAGTCTTGAACTAATGGGGAATATAGTTTGTTCTTGTTTTCCGTTTTAGGTTGTTTCAAATTCACAGGCTTGAGTTAAGTAGTGTGTTTACCTGATATAATGACTTTTCTACAGGTTCTTGCCAGCAACATGATATTCCTTGGTGTTGTCATCTTTGTTCCCTTTTCGTTGGGCCGGATTATACTTCATTATCTGTCATGGGTGTTGTCCTCTGCTACTAGTCCAGTTCTGTCAACGGTATTGCCGCTTACGGAGTCTGCCCTTTCCTTCGCGAATATAACATTGAAGAATGCACTATCTGCTGTTGCTAATTTGACATCTGATAACCAAGAAAATAGTTTTCTTGGGCAGGTTGCTGAAATGTTGAAAGCAAATTCCACAAGACCACAAGAATCATCAAATAATCTTAGCACATCACTCTCAGCTGATATTATGGATGGCGCATCTGCTGGAACATCACGGCTTTCTGATGTTACTACTCTTGCTGTCGGCTACATGTTTCTATTCTCTCTAGTCTTTCTCTATCTCAGTATTGTTGCACTGATTCGGTACACTAGGGGTGATCCCTTGACAATGGGTCGGTTTTATGGTATTGCTTCAATCACGGAGACTATACCCTCCCTATTTAGGCAGTTTGTGGCAGCAATGAGACATTTAATGACCATGATTAAGGTTGCTTTTCTTCTGGTCATTGAACTGGGTGTTTTTCCTCTGATGTGCGGATGGTGGCTTGATATTTGTACCATGAGGATGTTCGGGAAGTCGCTTGCTCAAAGAGTTGATTACTTTTCAGTCTCTCCGTTAGCAAGCTCAGTTGTCCATTGGGTTGTAGGAATTGTATATATGCTACAAATTAGTATCTTTGTTAGCCTTCTTCGCGGGGTATGGATTTTGCATCCTATATTTTCCTTTCTTATTTCATTTTATAACAGTCCTTAAGTTCAATTGCTGCATATTCTAATAGGTTTTGCGCAAAGGCGTTCTTTACTTTCTTCGAGATCCGGCCGATCCAAATTACAACCCCTTCCGTGATCTGATTGATGATCCTGTTCACAAACATGCTCGTAGGGTTTTGCTGTCTGTTGGTGTTTATGGAAGTTTAATAGTGATGCTGGTATTTTTACCAGTTAGTCTTGCTATACGAATGGCACCGTCCATTTTCCCATTAGATGTCTCGTAAGATTGCTCTCCAACTATTTTTATGTTCTGTTTTCCTGTTTGATGTATTGCCACTGTTTAGATTTAATATTTACACCTTTCATTGCAGTGTATCTGACCCCTTCACTGAAATCCCTGCTGATATGCTTCTCTTTCAAATCTGCATTCCGTATGCGATTAAGCATTTTAAGTTGCGTGTAACCATCAAGTCCATTCTCCGCTATTGGTTTACCGTAGTTGGATGGGCACTCGGTTTAACAGATTTCTTACTGCCTAGACCCGAGGACAATGTTGGTCTTGAAAATGGAAATGGGGAGCCAGCAAGGCAGGATAGACCACATGTACAGCTAGTTGAACAAGATCGAGCCGCAGGAGGACTTGCCGTTGATGATTTGAACAGACGCAGGATGGTGTTAGGAAACACTGATCTTGCAGAAGAGTATGATGGTGATGAACAAACTGACTCAGAGTAAGTTTTATGAAGAAATGGAACATCTTTAGTTTAGAGTGTGCCCGTGAATTGCATCATTACAATTTACAGGAAAACTGTTAGTTCTCTTCCTTTGATGTTGTTATTGTTTATTCTTTATTACGAATTTTGTCCAAATGCACTTTTGTAGTCCCTCAATTTGTGACCCTTGGTCGCCACTTGCTTTTATATCTCAACTTCACAACGGATTATCCTTTTTGTCAGCCATACCTGCCACATAAGCATTGGAAAAACACGTTGGGTGGTTTGAGTGATATATTTATTACAAACCAACCCTAACACTTTGCACAAAGAACAATTAATAGCCCAAGCTTTGCCACATGAACTGCTAAATTCACACTAGAACTGGAGCTGTTTTAGGATGCGTCTTATTGATTTTTTTTTCTCTCGCTACTAGTAAAAGAGTCTTTACTGTACTCGTATTACATCAAAATGGTATGTTCTAACATACTTCTCTCCAGAACCTTTATGTTCTTTGGATAATGATTAATTAGGGGTTATGTGTCAAACTGGTAGTCTTGTGAATGCTTCTGACATTCTTTGTTTTGTGTTCTAATATGTTTTTGTTTTATCTTCTAGAAGGTACGGATTTGTCCTTCGCATTGTGCTGTTGCTGGTGATGGCTTGGATGACTCTACTTATTGTTAACTCTGCCTTAGTAGTTGTACCAGTTTCAATCGGACGTACACTTTTCAACGCAATCCCTCTTCTCCCAGTAACTCATGGCGTCAAGTGCAATGGTAATATGGTTGACTCAAATTGGTTCGGTCTCGAGTTCCCTTCTTCCGCAAGGAAAATATTAACTGTTGATGCTATTTTCTTGTAGATTTATATTCTTTTGCCATTGGAAGCTATATTATTTGGACTGCCTTAGCTGGAGCCAGGTACTCCATTGAACACGTTAAAACAAGGAGGGCTAAAGTTCTGCTAAAACAAATGTGGAAATGGTGTGCTATTGTTTTGAAGAGTTCCGCATTGCTGTCAATATGGGTAAGAAAATGCCGTACTGGTTTTGTTTTTGGTAATCCGATTTATGATCTCGACGATTTTAAGATCACATTTTTGTTCCAGGTTTTTGTCATCCCGGTGTTAATTGGACTGCTCTTTGAACTTTTGGTAATTGTGCCAATGCGGGTGCCTGTGGATGAAAGCCCAGTTTTCCTATTGTATCAGGACTGGGCATTGGGACTCATTTTTCTTAAGATCTGGACGAGACTGGTGAGCGTTTAACTTTCGACTTCTGCAAAGGCTTTATTTTGAGATGTGGGGCAGAAGGATAATGAGATAAATGTGGTAAAACTTTACTTGCAAGTTGCAACTATTACCCATTCAGATGTGTCAATATGGTTGACGACATGTGCAAGGAATTTTGCTCCTGTCACGATCTTCTTTTGTCTATTTTTCCCCAATTTCGTTCAACTTGGCCTATTTTTCCTCTCATTTGTCTTGGTTCTTAGGAATCTCCAGTTACTGTTATACAACTTAGGCATTAGTTATTCAGTTGTAATGTTAAATTTCCAACTCTTTCTATTTGGAATTTCTGAACTCTTTAAATTCATCTCCCAAACTCTAGGGCGTGTCCAGCTGCCACCTTTGGGCCTGAGCTCTGCTGCAGTATGCCAGCTTTGCAATCCATTCCCTTTATTTTCTTGAAAAATAGTTGTGCTTTTGAGTTAAATCCTTTTATATCTTGACTAGGTTACAATTTATTTTGCTAAGGCAGGATGTTCTGCTGAGCATTTTTTTTCTTCTATTAATCAGGTCATGCTGGAGCAAATGGTGCCTCTCGTGGATGAGGGTTGGCGTGTAAAGTTTGAAAGGGTGAGAGAAGATGGTTTCTCCAGGCTGCAGGGCTTTTGGGTACTGCGCGAGATAGTTCTACCAATTACTATGAAGCTGCTTACTGCATTGTGTGTTCCCTACGTTTTGGCCCGAGGAGTATTTCCTGTATTTGGGTACCCATTAGTGGTTAACTCAGCGGTGTATCGATTTGCCTGGTTAGGATGCCTTGGCTTCAGCATGTTGTGCTTTTGCGCCAAGAGGTTCCATGTCTGGTTCACCAACCTCCATAACTCTATTCGCGATGATCGGTATTTGATTGGTCGTAGGCTTCATAACTTTGGAGAGGATTCGGGGAGAAGGCAAAGTGAGGCAGGTTCTTCGGAAGCACAAAATTCTGATACGCAGGGGACCGGTTTAATTAGGCAAGACCATGATGGAGTAGATGTAGGGTTGAGGCTGAGACATGTTAACGGGCAAAATGCCTGATTAAGAGACGGTTTAACCTATTTTTACATTCCTTTTAAGAGGGGTTATTTGCTTCACTATTTGCTTAATTATTTAGGTCGTGAATATGGTTCGGGTCTCACCAGAAGTTAGAAACAAAAGAAATATTGTTCGTTCACAAACGTGTCTCGAGTCTTGACAATGCCTTGTTTTTCTGTTTTCTAGTTTATGTATGGTCTTTTGTAAAAAATAAGTTGCTTCATATCATGCACTAGTCTCTCTCTCTCTCTCTCTCCCTGAACTTTAAACACCTTCTCCCTGCATTTTTGTTGCTCAAATCATCACTCGTGGCATTTTGCGATTTTTCTCTTACCCAATTTTCTGATTCCCTTGGCAAGGATTTCATCTAGAGGTATAGATATCCAACTATCTTTCTGGTTTGGAACTCAATGTAGAGCATAGAGCAAAAGCCTACGGCTCACAAGCTCACGCAAATCCCACAACGGAAAAAACGGTCATGCCATCGTAAACATGTTGCAATACTAAACACTGAAAGTAACAAAATAGTCTAAAACTCTTCTTAGAATCCTTTTCTTTTTTGTGATAAATAACTATAGAGAAATGTTGCATTCTTGTTCCGTGGGATTTGCGACAATGAGGCTAAATCGAACAGCTGGGTTAGGATGCAGCAACTGTTCAGCGTTCCTCGGGATTTTGAAAGCCTGTGCAACCATTGCTTTCAGAGCTTCGGGTGACTCCAGCAATTGCAAAACCTCAGTATGATCCTTCTCCAGTATCATGCCAGTCACCTCTCAGAATCCAGCTGCTTCACAAGTGGATACAGATATTCTCCCAGGATCTACAATTCGACACCGGAAGAAGGAAACTCGAGTTATACAATATCCAGGACACTGTGGTTGCAAAAATTGGAGTTAAAAATAGAGAGCAACAGCCGATACAATTTTCGAATCACCATGGTATATGGAATCATGGATCAGAAAGCTCTAGAAAAACCATCTGCTGCCCATATGATTACGGAATTGCAATGCGTTTATTTTGTTCTCAAATACCACGTTTAAAGAAAAATCAATGATGGTCCATCAAATTTTGTCAATCTGTTGACTGAAGCCTGAGATTTTTTCTTATGCCAGACGACCAAAAATCTATGGAATACATGAGGTGGATACTTGACACTCGGGTAATAGTATGGGAAATGTGCAACGTTTTAATTGAATATTTACTCTGGGAGGCGCTTCGCCGGATTTGCCCCTTTGGTCTTCTTGGTTCGTACGGAAAGGTGGTGGACTAGTTGGACCTCTCCTGAATCTTAGCCGCTCGCCTGGAGAGAACCTGCACACTTAACACCCGAACGGTGGTTGTCCGAGACGGCACTCTGACGGTCAAGTCAGTCCACAGAGGGAGAAGTTTTACTGGCTAACTTAGAGAGAGAAAGAGAGTGAGGAGGGTATTCAATGTGGAGAGAAGATCCTTTTTGAGGTAGGTGGAGGCCTTATTTATAGGCCAAGGGGACGTGTCTCCCACGCCCCTCGTATACCTCTCCCGCACTGTTCGTATCCTAGATGACGCCTGGTGCGGTAAGAATGTCTGCACAAACGCAGTGCTTCGGCTGACGTCACGGTGCAGTGCTTCGGCTTGCATCACGCTTGATACATTGGAGGGTCAACTGATTTGGGAGTGCTCCCCGGTCAACCACGTGGCCCTGCAGGCAAAGCTTGCTCGGTGGTTGACTACCACCATCAATACTCTATGCAGTCTGTCAGGCACGCTTGGCGCCGAGCTCCCTTACACGTTCCGAACATCCCCAAGCCGACATCAACCCACTCGGCTTGGAAAGCGTTCGGTGAGAGGTGACCAGGTTAGCCGAGGGGTCCCCATCGGATCCACCGATTCGAGCGATGGGCTCTAGGAGGCCGTCCCATGATTCCCCGCCGAGAGCTCCATGCAAGGGGCCTCTCGGCCTGGCGGATGGTGGGACGTAGTTTCACCTTGACACCTGTTCCGATTTGTACCGAACGAACCTACGCCGAGGACAATCTCAAGCGGGGCTTACTCGGTTGAGTCTGTGCTGGTCCTCTTGCCAAGTGGCATGTGTCCCCTTTGCATCCCTCGTTGGATACGGGGGAACCTCCTGAGCCCTTCTAGGCCTGGCCGCTACATTTACCAAGGGAGCACATTTAGTACTTGGAGTACGGTGGAACTATGCAGCCCAAGCAGCTAACTTCGAGACAACTTTGGGCAAACTTCGAGCTAGAACTAGTGGATTAGCATTAATAGTAAGTTCCCGGGGGGATTTCTTTCCTATGCGTGCTGGCTAAACAGAGTTGCCTTCCACACGTGCACTGAAACCAGAGTCTGCTACTCGTCTTAGGCAAAACCAGGAGTCTCTTGCTCGAACCTCATTCTCCTGTAAGGCCGGAACGGTGGCATTACCTTGTAAAAACAGAATGGTTTACCAAGGAAGCATATTTAGTAACTGGAGCACAGTAGAAATATGCACAAAAGATGTACTGTAACTGTACAAAAATAGAATGATTTATAATACAGAATATGAAAATATTTCTGCGTGCCGTGATCATGACATGAGAATAAGATGAATCCAATACTCACACGTACACTTGCAATATATACCTGCTTATCATTCAACCGCAATAACATTAAGTCTCTCAATAGCTTTTTCGGCAGCTTCCTCTGTAGCCAACTTTCATTGTTGTTTGTCTAGTGAGTCAAGGACTTCGATCCTCTCAGGGTCTGTTTGACTGACGGGACTAATAATGAAAGATATATAATATATCATCTTCCTTAAGAGTTAAAGTAAATCTGTAAATGTGAATATGTAGATAGTTCAACTATCACTTGATTCACTGCTAGAAGCCCCTGCGGTTGTTCAGCTAAACTCGTAGGCTTCGCGCTCCAATGGCTATGTGATTCCATTGATGAGACCACTAGTACCATACCCCTTGTGATATTATACAACCATACTTTGTAGGGGGATTATGTATCTATTGGATATTTAATCCGGGTGACAAAAATTTAAACCAACTACAGAATACGTGATCCATTTGGATATAAAATTCAATTGGATACTCATATCTGGTAAAACAAACGGTCCCTACATGAAAGATTAGGGGTAAAAAAATATCTGACGAAATGGAGATTCCATTCATGTGTAAAATAAATTGTCCTCCTTCCCAGGGGCATTTTTGTGCCCATTTTACCACTAAGTTGTAGTTTTTCCAATATTAATATGGGTCGAGGCCTGGGGCATTGGAGTCGCGTTACCCAACGCGACTTGTTCTTAGGTAATTTTGGGCCATACTATAAACATAATAACAATTTGCACAACAACTTGCATAACCTGTCTATGTGACATAACTTCATGGGAGATTGAAAAATATTAATCCGCCAAATCACCAATAAAACAGTGTTTACGACATGGCGTGTCTTACACAGTTGTATAAGTCGTGTTTTTAGACTTTTCCTTTTGGATGTTTAGGAGTTTTTATAATAATTTTTTTTTTGCCTATTTTAGTTTTTATCTTATGTGTGTTTTCATTAATCATTAGAGATTTTTATTTTGATTTGTCCCGTCTAGAAAAATAAAAAACATGAAATTTAAACTACATTTTAAAATATAAATTAAAGACCAAAAAGAAAAAGAAATATATTTATCTATTTTTTTAGTCCCGGTAAAAATGCACTAACTTTTAAATCATCCTTAAAAACTTTTTATCGTAATACAACTTTAGATATTTTTTTCTTAGATTTCACGTTTGAAACATCTAAGTACATACTACTCTTATCAAGTCTTGTGCGATTAGTCTATATAATATACATGACCAATTTTAATTTACCCCTAGCCTGTGGACAACTCAATTTTAATGGAACTCTTGAAAATAGACAGTGAAAGCGAGTCTATAAAAATTATTGTAATTAAGTTGCGTGTAAACTACTCAGGACACCTCGAGTCATGTGAAAAAAAGTGAACCTTTTGTCCAATTCCATAGTTGAAAGGTCTTATATAAAATTTGTTCAAATGCTAGGGGTGTAAATGTAACTTATCCTAAAAATATCTCAATTTTGGCGGGTCCACGTCATCCATTAGTAGGCCCGTGATAGTAGTTGAATGGGCAAATTTCGCTGACCTCCCATGAGTTTAACAAAAACAGACACCTCCCTGAAATTTCTAACATAACACTATCGTCCCCTACTTTAACTGACATTATCAGCAGAATCTGGATGCGTGTTAAGATTTGTGAAAAAAGTCAATTTTCCGAACCTATTACTAAAATATCCGAACGCTTCTTTACCATAATTTATTCACTTTTTTTTATATACAAAAAAATATACATATGTTTCCCTCTGTTTCTTTCTTTCTTTATATGTGTGTGCGCATGTGTGTACACACACATTTTATTGTGCATACATATGTTCGAAATATTGTCTCCCTTATCGTATTTTTTTTACACGTTCACTTGTTATTTATATTGTGTAAAAAAATTATATTTTTTTATGATTTTAGTGGAATTTGTATCTTGAATGACAAGAAATCGGGAAACTGGACATCACCATGTAATTCATTTTCGTTCATATATTGATTGATCAAGGAATTAATAATTATCATCCATTTTAGTTCGGGATATATGATTTTTAAGGGATGGTTGGGTCTAACTTTAGTATTGGATTATTCTTTGTCTGTGTTGAAAAATAAAATTGGCTTTACGTCATTTTTTTTTTTGTCGATTATTGATTATCTCAACTATAGAAATCAGGGAAAAAACATATGAGCCAAAATTGAAAAAAGTTTAGAAAAGACCAAAAAAATTAACAAAATCTTTCTTTCTAGGATTTTTTTTGCCCTTACTAATTTTTTTCAATTTTTTTCCAAGTTTGTGCAATTTTTTTCCTTTGGTATTTTAGTACTTTCCACGCAAATATAAAATACTATTAACGGTAGGGGGGGTCTGCTGATAATGTTAGTTAAAGCAGGCAGCAACAATGTTATTTCAAAAACCTCAGGGAGAGGTATCTGTTTGCGCAAGAAACCTCGGGGTGGTCAGTGAAATTTACCGTAGTGTTGAATTCCTATACCGTCGTCGGCTCAATCAGCAGTGTTTCCCATTCCACACGGAAAACGCCTTATTCCCTCTTCCGAACACCTTCGCAGCTATCACATCTGCAAATGTGATTTTCTGACTCACAATTGCAAACTCTCTCTCTCTCTCTCTCTCTCTCTCTCTCTCTCTCTCTCTCTCAAAACGACCATGAATTCGATTTCCGCCGCCGCTCCGCACGTCCTCCTCGCTCTCCGCCCCGCCGTAAACGGCCGCCATCACTCTCAGTTACCGTGCACCCTCGCCCATCCAATTCTCCCCCTACGATGCCGACGGCCATTCGTTGTTTCCCTCTCCGCCTCCGGCACCACCAATTCCACGCCTGTAATCACTTCTCTCTCTCTCTCTCTCTCTCTCTCTCTCTCTCTCTCTATTTATATATATACTTTGGTGAATCTATTTATTATCTTACTCTGTTTGATATGCAGGCGAGAAGTGCGATTATTTACACGGTCGGTGATTTCATGACGAAAAAGGAGGATTTACATGTTGTGAACCCTACGACGACTGTTGATGAAGGTAGTTAAGATCCATGGATTCTTTCTCTTGTAAAACATGTGTGTGATTATTTCATTATGACGTCTAATCGGTCTTGTTATGGACAGCTCTCGAGAGTCTTGTGGATAAAAGGATTACCGGCTTTCCTGTGGTTGATGACAACTGGAAATTGGTAATTTAAAATATTCGTTGATTCTATTTGTTTATTTTTTTGGAGCCCTTTTTTGTTTCTAGACCCTGGATTTTGTGTTATAAGCAATCGTATTATTATATCATTCATGATGGAGTAATGGTTGACTATTTGCCTGATTGTGGAGTATTTTAGTAGTACTTAGTTTACACACCGGAAGCAAGTCAAATATTATTTTCCAATTATAGTAGTTAACTTTCTGCGAGAATTATACCAGTATAAATTAGGGAAGCACGTGTGTTTTGGCTATACTAATATAAATTAGGGAAGCGCGTGTTTTATGACTTTACTAGTATAAATTAGGGAAGCGGGTGTGTTATGGCTGTGTATGTCACATTAAGAAACTGAAGCAGTGAATGACCCGGGGAGATAACTAGAGATGTCAAAAAAACATAGAACATTTTAGAGCAACTGAAGCAGTTGACAGAGGGTGCAAAGCGAAAATTTAGCGTAAAAGTAGTGTCATACATGGCCTGAATATTGGGTCTCACCAGGTAGGTGTTTCCTTGATAATGAGGTAACTATTATGGATGTGATGATTGGGATGTCAATTTGTGCCGGTCTAGTTCCATTTCAGAAGTTCAGTATTTGATTGACTGTTTGGAGAACTGATTAAATAATCATCTTCATGGACATATGTTGCCTTGCTATATACATGAATAGCCTTTTGTAGCCTTAAATCTCTCCTATATCCCACATTGGCGACAAGAGGGGAAATGCCAGTAAAATGCTATGGAAAACTAGAAAGGGGTGTTCATATTGGGAAAGGGGTGTTCATTTGCCTTCTTTGTATCAGATCGTTGATTGTCTCTCAACGGGGGACCCAGTACTAGTAAACAATGAGGTAAAGTGGGATTGTAAGAAAGAATAAACCATTTAATTGTTTCCTATGTTTTGCTTGAGACTGTTTTGGAAATTCTGGCTATACACAGAAGAGGCTCTTTTGATGCAGTATTATGACCATTGTATACTTGTCAGAAAGAGCCCAATGAAGCACGGGTACGGGTACATAATATACTAAAAACCAAAAAGAGTAAGGTACGGGTACGGTGGGGTACGGCAAATTTTTTATGTATATATATATATATATATAGGGAGCATTTCTAATGAGGGCTCCCTCATTTTGCTACAATGAGGGACTTAGTCTTTTTCCAACTTTCCAGATCAAATTTCAACGATCCGAACCGTTCAATATTTTTA
>JAXBDA010005848.1:10637-22845 GCA_036023075.1 Gaultheria prostrata
AGTATGAAGATTAAGGGATGGAAGGAAGCGAAGCTCAACCAAGCAAGCAGAGATGTGCTCCTTAAGTCGGTTGTAATGACGATGCCCAACTATGTCATGCAATGTTTCCTCCTTCCAAAAGGTTTCTGCCGCAAATTATGCAAGATCATCAGTCGGTTTTGGTGGGGAAGCAAGGAGGGAGAGCGAAAATTGCACTGGGTTAGTTGGGATAAGTTATGTGACAGTAAAGCTGAGGGTGGAATGGGATTTCGGGACCTCCATGCATTTAATCTCACCTTCCTTGCTAAACAGGGATGGCGTTTGATTAAAGGGCAGCCTACCTTGTTCCAGAAGGTCTTCAAAGGTAAATATTTTCACAACTCATCCTTTTGGGAAGCCCAATGTCCGGAAACATCTTCATGGGCGGGGATGGAGGTGGTAGGTTGGTAATGGCTAATCAATTAATATCTGGACAGACTCGTGGGTGCCGCGCACATGCTCTTTCAAGGTTATTAATTGTCCACCGGCTGATCCTACTCTACCCCATCTTCCTCAAAGAGTGGCTGACCTTATTGATACTCGCACGCATGACTAGAAGGAGGCTATGATCAAGGGTGTTTTTGGGCCAGCAAACGTCGAGGAATTTTTGGCTATTCGGGTTAGTCAGCAAGGTGTACTAGATTGAGGGGTTTGGCACTACATTGAGGATGGGAAGTTCACTGTTCGCTCGGCTTATTATGTGGCAAAATCAATATCGTTTGCCAGAAAATCATCGGAACAGGGAGAATCGAGTTCTGGAAACTTGAATGGACCGGATTGGAAGCTTATTTGGAAGCTGCAAGTCCCTAACAAAATTTGTAACTTTATTTGGAGGTGCTCCCATAACGCATTGGCTGTGGCGGCCAGCAAGGTGTACTAGATTGAGGAGTTTGGCACTACACTGAGGATGGGAAGTTCACTGTTCGCTCGACTTATTATGTGGCAAAATCAATATCGTTTGCCAGAAAATCATCGGAACGGGGAGAATCGAGTTCTGGAAACTTGAATGGACCGGATTGGAAGCTTATTTGGCGGCTGTAAGTCGCAAACAAAATTCGTAACTTTATTTGGAGGTGCTCCCATAACGCATTGGCTGTGGTGGCCAATCTTCATCGGCGACAACTTGGGAACGATCCCTATTGTTCCTTCTGCCGCAAAGACGAGTCTATTGAGCATACTTTGTTTCGCTGCAAACGCGCTCATGAAGTTTGGGAGCTATGCCCAGCTCCTATTAATTTCCTTGCTTCTTGAAAAGGGATGAACTTCGATCAATGGTGGATGTCTTTGTCTCGAGGATGCACATTTGACGATACCCTGACAGTCTTTATTTGTTGGTTTGTATGGAAGAACAGGAATTAATGGCAGTTTGAAGGTCAGCAATGGGAACTGCCGATAGCCGTTGAGAAAGCTAAGGCAGCGATGAAAGAGTTTAGCATTGTTTATGAGCTCACCAAGCAAAAGGGCCATCCGTCTCCTATCTTCCCTCCATCGGTTTGGCAGCCCCCCTTCTAACAGTTTAAAAATTAATGTTGACAGTACTTTGAACTCTCAGAATGGTTTTGGTAGTGTGGGTTTGATTGCTCGAAACTCGTTTGGTGGGGTTGTGGAAGCACGTATGATCAGATTCAAAGGCTCATTTTCTCCTCGTGCGATTGAAGCCATGGGTTTCCAGTTTGCGGTCACTACAGCTATGGACAGGAATTGGAACCAGATTATTGTTGAAGGAGATGCACTTCAGATTGTTCATGCACTTAATCAGATTTGCTCCTATGTGGATTGTGAGGCCATAGTTTTAGATTGCTTGAGGCTTGTCTCGAATTTTTCCTCTTGTCGCTTTTCTTATGTCAAACGTATGTGTAACAGGGTAGCCCATAGGTTGGCTAGATCATCCCTACAGAGTCCCGGGACGATGGACTGGAGGGGCAATTTTCCCCAATGGTTGTCATCCTTGGCTCTCGAAGATGTTAGGGCATTAGCCCCCTCTACTCTTTGGCAATAAAATCATCTTCTCTCTTAACAAATAAAAAATAAAAAATCAAGATGGCCCTTGTTTGGTAACACTTTTATTTTCAGTTTTCTGTTTTTATTTTCAAAATTTGGAGAAGAAATTATGTTTGGTACACTACTTCCACTTTCAAATTCCATATTTTACTTCCTCGATTTTCAAAATTTGTGAAAGCACAAAAAGCTCACTTTCACTTTTTGTTTTCAACACAAACTGGCTGCCAAAAAACTGAAGGCGCGTTTTGGGAGTCACAGTACCTTACCCACTGTTGACGCACGTTCGACACTTGGGGGCTACAGTTTCTTCTTCCTAATGTCCATCAGAGCGCTCTCTCTCTTGTACTACCTTCCAAACATCCATCTGAGCTCAAATCGCCATTGAAGCCTAAAGGCTCTCTCTCTCTCTCTCTCTCTTTCTCTCTCTCTCCTGGTTCTTGTTCAATCCGTCGAATCCCAAGTAAGAACGCAGATCTGTTTGCTTCCTTGGAAAATAGACATAAACATTGAAATTTTTTGGATCTAATAACTGATTGCGATTTTTTTTTACTTTCTTTTACTAAGTAGATTCTCAGCATCGGAAGCTCACCATGGTATTCCAATCTAAGGTCTCCATTGATCTAGCTGTAGATGTCGGTGTATGGAAAAATGATGATTTTTTCTTTTTAACTTTTTTAGATGACATTTGGATGGGAGATGCTTCAGGAACCTCTGGTATGCCATTCATGTTTACCTTTTTTTTTTTATTATTTGAAAACAGGTTGACACAAACATGTTTTCTATCTTTACTTCCTTTTTAGAAAAAAAACAAAAATTAGTGTTCCGAAAACAGAAAACAGGAAGTGTTACCAGACAAGGCCGTAACTGCCTCACTTATATCATCAGAGTTGGATCATGGCCTTGATATATTAGTTCAGGCCCTTTCTATATTTTTATATGAAATAATCAGATCACCACAAAACAAAGATACTAATTGTTATATTAGAGAACCATATCAATGATCAAAACACATTTAGGCTCTATTTGTTTCAACGTATATTATTTTCCATATGAAAATATTTTCTATGTAAATGAGTTTTCACAAAAATGTATTTTATTCTTTTATTTTCCAGTGTTTGGTAGACATGACATTTGGGGTTTTTTTTTTTTTTCCCTTGAGGTAATTGGTTTTCTTCTCTGTGTCTTGATTTCCAGTTGTCGATAAGTGATGTTTCCCAGATCACTAGAGAAAACAAAAAGCGTTTACGGTTCTATGGATTTCGGAAAATAACGTACCGGAATATCAAGTGTAAATTATTTTACTGTCTTTGATAGAAATCATTTTCCTTACAAAAATATTTTACATAATTTTGTTCAACCAAACACTCGAAAATGAGTAAAATATTTTTCTCAAAAATATTTTATATCCAAATAAACGGAGCCTTAAGCTCATAATGGGTTTCGTCCAAATAATTTGATGAGGAACTCATAAAAAAAGTCATGGATCCGAATTCCATCAAGGGAAAGATAATCTTAATTTAGGTAATATCCCTAATAAAAAATTCCGATTTCAAAAAGTTTGTCTAGGTCTAATCTCTTTCGGATTGAAAAAGGTCAAAGCCTTTGTTGTATGAAGTAAACATTAATTTAATTATGCACAAATTTGTTGAAGAAAATCTCACAAATTCTAATTAGGCATGACTAAACGGTAATACCGATTTAAGAAAAGAAGAAAAGTACAAGGTAATACAGTATAGTGCCAGCTTACGTGGCAATGGTATAAAGTGAGAATGAGAAATCAATAAAGTGTTTATTATAAGGTCGTATGTTCGAATTCCACAAAAGCCGAACATCCTAATTAACCTTAAGGCCACTTAAACTTATACTTGGTCGGTAGGTTTAAGGCCCCAGAATTAGTCAAGTTATATGTTATCAAAAAAAAAAAAAAGAACTTCAGTGGCATGGCAGTTGGCTTGATAATTTTTTTTTGTCTTTAGTAACCTTTTGAAAAAATTGTTCAAAAACTTTAGTAATTCGATTTGTATTCATGAGAAGATTTGCTCCATCATTAATTTTAGATTTAAAAATAATTAGGGTGTAGGCAATTTACGTTGATCTGATGTCAAAAATATTTTGCATCACCATTCATTTCCCTTCATTTCATTTAAAGGTATATAGTTACCGTTTGTGGGTGGCCGCGTGTATTTGTTTTTCAAATTTTCTTCTCCCCAATAAAAATATAAATGAGGTCACCCGGAGCCAATTTCCACAGAGAGAGAGAGAGAGAGAGAGAGAGAGAGAATGGGGTCCTTAGCAGAGCCAGAGCCAATTTCCACACCAAAGCTACCACCACTATGGACTATCATGTCACCCAAGGAGTCACCGGAGGACCTCTCAGGCACAACACCGCCGCTCTACACCTCAGCTTCTATTCCATTCCAGTGGGAAGAGGAGCCAGGCAAGCCCCGCCCTTGGACCGCCCTCATCGCCACCGTCTCTGACCACCGAAACACCACCGAAGGACCCTTAGAGCTTCCCCCAAGGCTGCAAGTTACCGAGTCCAAAATGACCAAACTGCCCTCTCCCACCACTGTCCTCGATGGCCCTCACACGGGTTTTCTGCCTAAATTTAAAAGGAATTACAGTGTTGGGAGTCCAGAGAGAGGGCAGCTTGGGGATATGGTCCTGGTTAGCAGGAGCGGAGTGAAGAGAAAGGAGAGCAGAGGAGGAGGGTTGTTCGGTAATTTCGGTCGACGTAGGAGTGGTAAAAAGGAAGAATTAGTTGGTGCAAAGGGTAGTATAGTCCGTTCATCTTCCATGGAAAGCTTGGCGGATTTTGGTGGTGGTGGTGGTGGTGGAAGAAGTAGCAGATGGGAAGGGATGCCGAAAATCAGAAGGGTCGGAAGCTTTTCCGGCATATCTGAAGCGGCTAGGTCAAAGTACTTCTGGGTAAGTTCTCAATACCTTCGCACTCTCAAACATTAACCCTCCCACTTTGTTGGTCGGAATTGTTCACATCTTTTAGTCTTGTCGAGAATCGACGGAATTTTTGTACTAGAAAGAATAATAAGATTACCACGTCGAAAATCGGGTTGATGCGAAATCGGGTATAGTTCGATATGTTTTTGGTATACGATTATATTAACTAAGACTTCAGTCTAAAAAATTTAGAATTAGGAGCTTGCTTTTTCTTAAGATTTTAGATTTGAAAACTCTTAAGTGCTTTTAATTCCTTTAGACTCCTCCAAAATAGACAGTGAGATTGATCTCTCAGAATTAATCTATACGTGCGTATAACCAATCCAGACATCTGTGTTATAAAAAACAAGACGAGTGCAGTCTCGAAGGGAAGATAACTTTAATCATACATACTATGTGGTTACAAATCTATGTTGAAAATAAGAAGATATGAACATTTGAGGATCCCTGCACGACCTGGTAACATGTATACAAACAACCTACGGCCACGGCTTGCCAACACTAATAATGCCATTCGTACAAAATCCTTCAACATGTTGCGATAAAAACAAAATTCATAAATTAATTGATTTTCACAACTTTCCTTTTCGATAATTGTAACTTGTTATGCGCATTTATAATATTACCCGCCTTCCAAGGTTAAGAAAATCCACTCATGAAAGGTTAATTATGTAAATTTATGAATAAAAAGATGGACAAAAAAGAAAAGAAAAAAAGAGTCAGAAAATTACCAACCATCCGTTCATAGGGCGGGGCGCTCGGCAGGCCTTGCCAAGCACCATCCGAGCCGTCCAAACGTGTTTTAGATGACGTAGATTTTGGGATGAGTACCGAAGGATATTTTTAATATTTTATACGATAATGTACCCATCTCAAATCTAAACCATCTAAAATACATTTGGATGGCTCGGATACCGCAGGCCCCGGATTTCTCATATAAATGGGAGTTGTAAGTTTCAAAGCCCTGCCTTGTGGGGGCAATACTCTGAGCAGCTGAATAATAAGACAAAACTTGTAGCGGAAAGTCCAAACATTACCGCAGGGTGGGGGCGGTCTCTATAATATTCCGTAGTTGTCAAAGAATAGCATAGACGAGTTTTTAGGTGGGGTAAAGGCTCAATGTAACGTGTCATTACTTGGGTATCACTTTCTTTTGACATGTTATATGTTGCCCTTTTTATGCCATAGTACAGGTAATTTTTCGATATGTAGTGCGAAATATGTTATCTAAATATAGGTATCTTACTATTACTTGAAGGAAGTTGATAATGCCACAGAAACTAAGAGTTAGTGCCACAACTATAACATTAACGGGACATCTATACCCTTCAAGCCTTCTCACTATGTACTCACTCTTTCTCTCGGCTCAAAAACTCCCCCAAGTCTTCACCACAAGTCCCCCGAATCTAATTTTCCACGATCTTCATAACCCAGATCATCAAATCGCTTCAAATGACTAAAACCAGTCACCTCGAACCAGGCCCGGCCCTGAGATTTTCGGGGCCTAAACCATATTTTTAAAATGGGGCCTCCTAGAATGTATATATATTAGTTATTCGACATGAATTGTAAGAGTTCGTTGTGGTGTAGTTGTTAGGTATGGTGTTTGGAACCATGAGGTCGAGGGTTCTAGTCCCACAGCCTATAGAGAAACACTTTTTTTTACATGTTGAAGTAAATTGATCTAAAAAAATGATGACTAGAAGGGTTGAACACGCGACCTTATGAGTAAAACTCAAAGGCCTTACCCGCTGAGCTACTAGCGCATTATGTGTAAAGCATTTGACATACATAATATTTAATATATTGTAGATTTTGGGGGCCATATTTGCCAAAAACTGGGGGCCCTAAGCGATTGCTTGGTGGGCTTTCCCTCAGGGCCGGCCCTGCCTCGATCAGACCCGTCCCTCATGTTTTGCCATGGTAATCAATGATTCAATAGAAGTAATATTGAGGCCCAGTTTCCCACTTAATGTTATCAGATTTTGATAAAATCAACCCTAGATTTTATCAAGTGAGAAAGAAAGTTGATGAAAATCTGAGATTTTATCAACTTTCTTTCTCACTTGATAAAATTAAGGGTTGATTTTATCAAGTGGGAAACTTGGCCTAAGCTATGGGATAAGACAAAAGTTCGGTGGGGGTAAAACAGGCAACTAAGAGAAACGTTTGTGGCACTAGCTTTTAGTGTCGTGGAATTATCAGCAATCTTATTTGAACCGAAATTTTCGTATCACAGGATGAACAAAATTTGGTAACATAAATGGTCATAAAAGGAAGGAACAGGGACTCTATATATTAAGCCGATACTCACATTGATAAGCTTATGTTGTTTAAACAAAACAAAACTCGACCGATTAATCAAATCAATAAGCATATGTTGCTTAAATAAAGTAACTTACTCGAGTTTAGCTCATGATCGACTCAATTACAAGCTTTAAACGAAACTTGAACACTTTTTTTGTCAGCCCGAATAGACTCGTTTGCAGCCTTGATCGCGTCATTTTTCATCTGTGGATATTTCGCAACTTGAGATCTAACTTCATAATCTTCGCAAGTAGATGTTTTATAGTTACTCCTATAAAAAGAGCGGAAAATGTCTAGACATACAATCAATCAATGCATATTTCCCCGTCTCTCCCCAATTTCTAGGCAATGAACCCTCTTTAAATATTGTATTTTATAAAAAATAGGTAAACGTCCTAAAATGGTAACCGACACTTTGTGTAGATTGCATTTGTCGCGTAGGGAGGATAGCTTATTTAAGTTGCGAGCCTTGAGACTATATTATGTTCTGATGTGCCTTTAAGAATCTGGTAGTATATGTACATCGCTCGCAAGCTATTCCACTTCCGGTTTCCACCCCAATTTCATAATTGGTATTTTTAGTCACTAGATTTAATCTTGTATCTTTCCCTTAGTACTTGGGAGAAACCCCATCAATAGGAATTTCAAGTATCCAAAATGTTTTATGTTTATCTCTTGATTTCGGCCTTCTGACTTTTGTGTTTCACAATGTTACAGGCAACTGTGTATGAGGGATTCAAGCAAGCGCTTCCGTGGAAAAGTAACAAGTGAGAACGAAGGGCTCACCATCTGAACTTCATCTGGTTTTTCACTTTGGATCATCAGCGAAGTTTCCCACTTTATCCTCGCAATAAAACACGTACGCGCATGTGTATAGATATACCAAACAACGTTATGCCTACCCTGTAATATTTTTGACTGTACCTAATAATGTTGCACGTACAAAGAAAAGCTTATACTGATTTCCTCTGACAATCTACCAAAGATGGAGATTTAAGCGACAAGTCTATTTTACCCCACTGTGGTATGGGCCGGGTGCAATTTACGTACGTAACCCCCATGTGGTATATGGCTCAAAGCACGCGTCAAATTTACTATGGAAAGCATTCACCATTTTGAATCCAAGAAAGCAGAACTCCGCCAGTTTAACCAAAACCAATTTTCGCAGATCCACATCCTCAGTGTTGGGCTGTTTCCTTCTTCCAAGGACCAAGTCAGGGAACGCTTGGATAAAACATTTTCAGACTTGGCAATGGGGATAGGAACACAATGAGCTGCTATTATCCAGGCAGTGGGGTTTTTAAGTTCGATTCTGTCAACGTAGATGCATATCCAAAAGCACAAGAAATAAAAGCATATAAAACAAAAATCTCAGGTACGAAATGTTCCTCTGCTTATTACCTTCAAAGCAATATTTAAGCAAGCTTGGCGATTAAGTGGACGTGCCAAAATTAAGCTCCACACAGCACCAAGGACTTGAGTTACACGATCAACATCATGACCGTCTAGTCAGCGGTGATAGTCACAGTAGCATAAGTTGTCCAAGGACCGAACCGTGACTCACAGATTGGTTTGGAAGCGGACCGTAAGACTTTTGGTCCGGAAACGGATTACATTTTCTTAGAACTGTGACTTGCGGTTCGGTCCTCGGATTCATAGGAATCCAGACCAATCCCGACCGTGGACAGCCCTAGTTTATTGAATAAATAAGTTCATTTGCACTCAAATTTTCAGCTTCTGAATTAGCAACTTGATCTTGACTTGTGTTTGCTTGCTAAAAACTCGATCGTTATCCGTTAATTAATCAAAATGGAATCTATTTTGAATCTCGCTTTTTGTTGACGTTGGTTTGAACACGCTAAAAAAGCATACTATCAAAACATATTGATGGGTGTTTGAGCTTGGCTCGTGATTGGCTTGATCAACTCACTACCTTGGATGATAAAAGAAATTGAACACAATTTTAAAGATCCAAACCAGTGATGACTCGACTCGTTAACCTGCCTACATAAGCGAAGTCATCACTGTAGAACAAGGCAAACACAAAATCCCAAATCCTTGGCAAAAAACAGACATTTCAGCAGCATTTGTATCTTACAAAGAGGGTAAAATCAATGCAACAAACACATTATTACTCCACTTCCAGGAGACAAACCTTTGCTCCACAAAACCCCTGGAAAATTCAGCTTGCCCTAAACAGGAGGATAAATTCACCTTAGCAGCTTTCCAGCATAAATTTGTTTCCACTCCTCATCATAAAGTGGAAAAACAAATTTAAAGAATAAAGGAGAATAATTAGCAGCCTCAAAACTCTGATATACTCTGAGGCACACACTCGCTGCCACTACTTTGTCTCTTTGTTCTTCCCCCCCTTCATATCCAATTGAGGGGATCCACTCTTCTTACCGAAGGGTGAAGTGCTTGTTCTCCTGACTTTCTTCTCCGGTGAGACCCCCATACTTTCAACTGGCTTCACCTTCTGGCTTCGCAATTGGCGCTGAGGAGGGTTGTTCGCTATTGCTGTTGCTCTCTTCCTTGTTTCAGCAGTCGTTTCAATTTCCGTGGCATTGGTTGTGGGATTGCTTCCCGCCACTCCCTTCATTGCCCATTCTACGGCTGATACTATTTGGCAATCGAATTGTTCGTCGACATGTATGTTGTCTCCTGTTGTTTTCTCTTCCCTAATTGGCGATGGTCTTTGTACCATCACACAACCATTTTCGCTGTGTGGAATTTGTATCACAGTGTTATTTGCTTCTGCAGGAGTCCCTGTGCTCGACTTGCTCTCTGTGGGCACCTCTTCTGTCACAGTTACTACTTTTACTGTCAAGAAAAAGAAAATCCAATACTTCATTACTCTGCACTAGCCAAACACACGTACACACGACATAGGCTGTTAAATGAACCAAGCTACTCGAGCTCAACTCGTGTCTAGTCACCACTCAGGCACTCAGCACGATTTAGCTTATGCTGTTAAGAAAAAAATCCAGCTACTAAAGCTTGGCTCAATTAACGGTTCTTTGAAAGCAACTCAAATTGATAAACAGACAAAGCTTGAACAGGGTTTGAAAGCAAACTTTAACATCCTACTATTCGTCTCTGTTACAGCGACGCACACAAACTGTACATGTAAGTGCCCGGAAATTTAACAATACCTGTTGAATGTGCCAGAGGGGAGTTATGGGCTGCTAGTTGTTCGTTAAGCTCGAGAACTCCAACATCATTACTAGTAACAAGAGGCTTTCACCGAGAAGAAGATGAAAGAGGAAATCAGCATCATTTTCAACCGAATTCATTGTTGCAACAAGGGGAAGCCAATTATTAGAATCTTTTCAAAAGAAAAAGAAGGGGGCATACCTTTTCAGAGGGAGTTTTTCTTGCTTTTGTGCACACTTTAGGTTTCAAAGTTTCAGGAACATTACCTACAGTGGCTAAACATGGTTCGCAATATTAACAGATTAACGAATGAGTTCACAACTAGGTAATGTTCCAGCGGCTTGAACATTATGAACATTATGAACATTACCTAGTTGTATACATGACTCATTAGATAAAACAACAAATGAGTTTCAAAGCCTCGGGAACATTACCAAAAGTCTCTAACATGGCTTGTTGTGTAAAACATCAAGAAATGAGTTAACGTTTAGGTAATGTTCCCGAGGCTCAAATGCTATGAATATTACCTAGTCGTTAACGTGACCTTCCGGCCTCCACATAAAACATCAAGAAATGAGCTAACAACTAAGTAATGTTCATGAGACCTGAATAGTATGAACATTACCTAGATGTTAACATTGCCAATGACTCACTACACTAAGCACTAACGACTAGGTAATCTTGAATCAAGAGTAGCCCCGAATAACATGAATACTTAAAGACTTACCTATTCCGCAGCAGGTGTAGCTGATTCTATAACTGGTTTCGGAGTAGTCTCCACATTATTGGCTTTCTTTGCATTACTCCGGTGTGGGTTCTTCGGAGCTTGTCTTGAAACTTTAGCACTGCTTCCTTTCATAACCTTGCTTTGCATCCCAATTCTAGCCTCCTCTACCTTAGCTTCATACTTACCCTGAATATTACGCAACATACAAGTAAAGAAGCCTACATACATATGGTTGATAAATAAGTTACTAAAAATAATGGTAAATTGCACTTTGCACCCTTATGCTTCCACCTCAACTCTTACTTTGGTTTCTCACTTCCAATTTTGGCAGTTAAAAACCTACAATTAACCGTCCCTCAACAACTGTCTGGACAATAGCGGAAGTTAATTGATTGACTGTTACTTAGCTTGATTGGTTCATTGGATGAAAAGCCAAGGGACTAAAGTGAATAAGGGGAAATACTTTTATGATCAAAGTTGTACTGAGTTAGGTTGTATGGTAGCTGCAATTCTAATTTCCACTAGAATCCAGTGCAGCCGTTGGTGTGGATTCTAGTGTGAAGCACAAGGGTAGCTGGAGAGGGTAAAACCCGTACTCCCTCCTAAGTGCCCTAGCTCGGCCATGGAACAAGAGTGTGCCCTACAGGGGAGCCGAGCTGAGACGCCATGAGTAGGGCCAGGCGCGCAGTGCACAGTCAACCATGGCACCACGAAAAGGTGCAGGGTCAGAACCGAGCTACGAGTTAAGCTCGGTCATAAGGTCTACAAACTAGTAACGATACAGCCGTCCTACGTGGTAGCACGGCTGCATCGCTATTAGGCTGACAGCATGGTAGAACGATCTCTGACGCGATAAGAGGTGCATCCCGTGAAATAAGGGAATGATGTGAGCATTCCATATCGGATAAGGAATATAGAGTTCTGTTGAGAATCGTATTGCACAAACATATGGGAATAAGTCCTATATGGAAAGGGATCCCATTAACCATGGAAGACCAATATGATAAAGAAATTGCACCTAATAGGACGAGTCCTATTAGG
>JAXBDA010005849.1:0-22844 GCA_036023075.1 Gaultheria prostrata
CCCTTCAAATTGCAAATTTGCAACAAGGCTTCACGATGTTGTTCTTTACAACCACATCAACAAGGTTTTAGTTTTTCATTTCAAAGGGATTTTTTTCCGTATTTTCTTGGTATCCTTTTATGCATGTACCCGAGAAACCGTTTAGAAAAATAATGACTCCTTTGTGCCGCTTGAAAAAGGGGTTGGTCTGCGAAAAAATAGAGATTTGGGTTCGGGAGCCAGGTTACCCACGGGGAAGGTTTTGTTTGAAAAAGCACCCCGCGTGCCCGGAATTTTCCGGTCTCTACTAAATATTCGTGGGATTTTTATGAAAAGATTTTATTGAAAACTTTATTCACATAAACAGTAAATAATTATTCTAAAGAAATAAATAACAGTGACAAGTCAAGCAATGCAATAAAATGACAAATTGAATAAACAAGTAATACAACAAAACATTTAAAGCACAAATAAATACTTAATTGAATAATAAATGACATGAAGGGACGTAATAATAACAATCAAAAGCCAAGGGGGGCAGTGTAATAAACGAGTTTGTAAGCTTTTTCCAAAATAGAGCACCAGAATTGAGAAACAGAGCATTTAGAAAGCATATCACCACTGGTGCCGTACGGTATAAGAATAGATGTCGCGCGGTGTAAGTTTGGCGTCGTACGGCGCCACTGGCAGCATAAGATTTTTGAAAATTTTGATTTTGGCAGAACGAAAATAATTTCTGTCTACTCTGTTTTTTTGGTGAAAAACACAACCTTTGATGGTTTTGGAAGACCCCTAGAAAGATTTTTGACAAAAGAATGTATCTCCACACAAGAACGGCATTTTGCGATAATTAGCGATATCGCATAGTACTCGCCCGAGAGATTTATACTTGATTTAAAACATCCTTTTAAGTTCAAGGGAGAGCTACAAAGCTGCCCTCAAACCTAGTGGACACCCCTCAGAATACAAGAACTTTGATAAGAACACGGATTTATACCTCGAACGATTTGGTAAGGAAATGTAATTGGTTGGATTTGGAAATGGGTACTACCCCTCGGATGTTTGCGAGACAGAGTTTCTGTTGGGATTTTTTGGGGGATTATGAGTGAATGATTTTGGTTGCATAAGAAGTACGATGACAGAGTTCCAAGAGGAAGAGTTTTCACTGGGAAGTTTCAATTTTCTTGGGGTTAGTTCGCGTGTGTGTAGCTAGCCTCAACCGTTTGATGGAGGAGAACATTTATAGGCAAAGAGATGTCGTACCCTCCCCCCATGAATGAGATTCCCACGGCAAGAAGGTGGGCTACTCGTAGAGTTTGTCGTACCACACTACCATATCTGAGCTGCTGGGAACGCGGGAATTATGGGACTTGACTAGTGATGTCGTACGGTGTCAAGAGACATACCGTGCGGTTTGGTTTGGAATACCGCACGGTGCAAAGAGAAATTTATGCTGTACAATGGAGAAATTTGAGCCGTACGGTTAAGGTAATTGAAGTGCTGGGCCTTTTCTTGGTTTGTCAGGTTCGTTCAACTCGTGGTATCGTTCTGAAGTATATTTCACATGTTCCATTTCATCATTGGGGATGCATGAGTTATCAAAATTGGGGTGTCTACAGTGATCTTGTTCCGTACTGAACCCCATGGCTAATCTCCATTGCCGGAGACAGTAAAAGTCTATGGATAAGGCTATGGGTGAAGGTATACTGGGCATCTCATCGCTTGTTCTTCGATAGATGTACATATCTGGCGCAGGAATCTAGGGTTTCTTTCTTCAATGGCTCAGTCTCTTTAAACCAACCTTTTTGTCGATAATCTTCCATTATCAATCAAGAAGATTTAATTGGGTCTTCAGCCTATTCTCAAAATTTGGAAGAATCAGAGAGATTTTCATCCCCAACAAAAAGAGTAAAGTAACGAAGCAACAATTTAGCCTTGTGAGATACTATAACAACAGTGATGCAGCATCAGCAGTTGCAAACGCGAATGGTTCTTGGGTTTGGAATCAGAAATTGATTGTTCATTTAACAAAATTTGGGGCTGGATCAAGGAATCATCATCAAAGCAACAGAGTTGAAGGGATGCAAAATCACATGCATGTTCATCGAAAGGCGAAAAATGGATTTACAGAGCTAAGAATTCTATCTCTGAACCATCTCACAATCATTCAAGTCAAGAAAACCCCAAATCGGTCTTCATGGGAGTAGGAAAATCCAACATTCTTCACAATACCAAACGGAGATGCGTCCAACCAACTGGGAATGTATGGCTACTCAGAAGTGCCATTGCAAAAATCCAAAAATTAGTTTCACCCAAAGACTTGGAGAAAATTTTCTTTCAGGAAGGAATGCCAATCGTTTCTGTAAAAGCCATGGGCGGAAGGTATGTTTTAATTACTTTTACCGATTCTGAAGTTAGGGATAAATCCATTAATGAAGAGTGGTTATCGTTATGATTTGAAGACATAAAGCCATGGCAAGGTCAAGCTGCTACTGAAGAGCGTTTTGTTTGGTTATCCTGTTACAGTATGCCTCTTAATGGTTGGGCTTACTTAAATTTTAAACTCATTGGAGATTCATGGGGTCAATTCCTGAACGTAGATGAGTCCAAGGAAAAGTTCTTATTTCTACAAATCAATCCCAAAGAATTGTTAGATCTCTTGAATTGGATATTCAAGGTACTATTTACTCTGTTAGAGTTCAAGAAGAACAGTCTTTTTCAGAAATTGATTCAGAGTCCTTCCCAATTGAAATCCTTAATGCTGCAGAGATAAGGAGTAAAGGAATTGTTTGTGGTGATGAAATAGGAAATAATGATAAGTCAAAAACTAATTTTAATGTTCCTTCAATAAAGTGGAGATAGTGGAAGAAACACCAGAAATTCAAAAAGGATAATGACATTATTCAACAGGAGTTGGCATTATAGATGGTAACTTCCCCCCCCCCCCCCCCCGATTAATCCAAGTAATCCAAGAGAGAAACTTAATTTTGTCAATCCAAGAGAGCAACTTAATTTTGTCAAGAGAAGTGCAAAGGTTGCATTTACTTCTCTTGAGGGAGCCAATTCTATAGCTATACCTCAACTATCTGACCCCATTCTCGAGACTTCTTCCACCCACAATTAATCTTCAAATGATAGCATTTCAAGCGGATCTACACCACCAGTATCTACTTGGAGCTGCATGCCAGGGGTTTTCAGTACCCACAAAGGGTAAAAAGAAACAAAAAACAGTTGAAGAGCTCATTGGAATTCCAAAAGCAAAAAAAGGAGGGAAAAATAAGAGGAAGTACGTTGTGTTCAGGTCTGCCATTGCTGCTGCAGCCCTTTCTGTTTCAACAGATGGAATCAGAAATAGGAACAGGATCCTACTAAACGAGGAAGAAGTAGCATGGATAGTTTCTAAGATAATTGGTGAGGACTACCTGGAGAATGATGAAGAAGTCATCAGTAAGATTATGATCACTAACGAGATCGAAGATAATGTCTTGGAATGTAAGGGGCTTGGGGAAAAGGGAAAAAAAGGGGTAAGTTGAAGAAATTAGTTAAAGATAGAAATATTGATATCCTTTTTCTCCAAGTAACCAAGCTAAAATCAGTAAACAAGTTTCTTATTGATTCTTTTTGGGGTCGCTATGATTATGATTTTATGGCCATTGATGCAAATGAGTCTGCAGGAGGAATTTTATGCATCTGGAACTCTGATATCTTCAGCTTTGATTGGTTCCATTTTCTTTTCATTTTAAAAAAAAAATCAAAAGGAATCTTTCTTTTTTCAATCATTTTTAACATTTCTCTCTCTACTCATTACCTCATTATTCTCATTCTCTCTCCAATCATTAACTCATTATTCGCATTTCCAAAAATCCAACCAAACACTATCCCAAAAATTCTTCTCAAAATTTTCTTTTCAAAACTCATTCAAACACAGCCTTCGTTTTGGAGGAATCTTGTGGGAACAGGAATTTCATGATCTTAAGAGAATTGTATGCAATCAAGGAGAATCTCTCAGTGAAGTTTTGGAAAGAAAATCTCATATTCACGAGTGGGAGTTTCAGTTTAGAAGAAAATTCTTGAGTGGGATAAAGAGATGTGGTATGAATTGCTTTCCATTTTGGATGGGTCTGATGTTATAACCACTTTTGGAGCTATGGATAAACTCATCTGGAAGGGTAACTCCTCTAATACTTTCAATGTTAAATCTCTTTATGAGATGGCCAAACCAAATACCATCATAGCCAACATAGCTTTTGATTTCATCCGGGGGAATTCTGCTCCGTATAGGATACAATGTTTTATATGGTTGGTTTCATCTTGGTAGAATTAAAACCCTTGATTACCTCTCGTCCATCGGCATCATCAATAATGAAGAAGAAGCTCTTCACGAAGAATGACAAGAATCTGATTTGGGATATGCTTCCTCTGGCGATTATGTGGACTATTTGGAACATTAGGAACAAAGTGGTTTTTCAAAATTCTGCTCCTCAATGGGATGAAATTACAGAGCTTATCAAAATCAGAGTTGCACTTTGGGTATAACCAAAGTTTTGTGGCAATAGCTTCAGAATGGATGCTTTCATTTTTAGGCTCAAAAGCATAGTTCAATCGCTGTAATCTACTATCAATTGTTTTTGTCTGGTTGTTGTTTGCTATGTACCCAGTTGGTATGTTGCCAACTTTATTGCCTCCAGGTCGCGATAATCTTCTAGTGGGTTGTGTTTGTTTCCCCTAGTTTTGAGACCCTTTTGCTTCTTCCACTTTAATCTTCGTAAAGTTTTGAGACCCTTTTGAGATCCTCAGAGATTAGTTAAGTTTTTGCATTTCAAAAAAAATCATTTCACTGCCCAAAATATCCCTGAGTGTATTTTTTCCTCAAATCATGCAAAACCCTAAGTGCAATGATTTTAAGATAAGGTGCAACGTTGGTTAATACAGGATGCAAACCTAATTCAGTTACAGTGCAATGTTTCAAAAGTTTGTCCAAACAGTTTGATTTGACCAAAAAAAGGCAAGACAAATTGACCTAACCTAAGTGTAACGAGTTTGAGCTAATCGAGAGAAAAAAAAGAGCTCTTTTCATTTTTCAAAACAAAAAATATGATTTAGCCATCACAAAGCGAACAGTTGTACTCACTTGAGTGCTTTCCATACATGGTGCAATATAGTTTCAGCTGGAGTGCAATACGTTTAGATTCAAGGTTCAATATATAGTTTCATAAAAGGAGCAATTGTCATTTTTTCCCAAAATAAAAATTTGGATTTAGACATCATACGGACGACTCAATCTTCCTCATGGGGTGCAATTTTATTCTCAAATGGTACAATGTTAATTCACTCAAGGTCAACGTTTTTTAGATTCCAAACCCAGATCTGTGCAGTGTTTTTACTGTAAGGTGTAAGGGTTTTTCATTTACAGTGCAATCATATTGCATGCAAGGTGCAAGAGGGGTTGTTCTGCGTTTGATTTCTAATTTTTCTTTTTCTTTTTGGAGGTAGATCGATCTCCTAGTTTTGATCTGGTGTTATTTTGGTTTCTGAGTTTGAGTTATGGTGAATTGTTTTAGTGAGTGCAATGCTTTTATTGCACGGTGCAAGGATTTTCTATGTACGGTGCAATGCTATTGCATGCAAGGTGCAAGGGGGATTATGTGTGTTAGGGCTTCAAAAAAATAGAAGGGTAATGTAGACCTATAATTTTCTGGTACCATGTATGTGGAATTTTTTTTTCCTTGTCATGTTATTGGTGATTTCCAAAAACCATGCCATGAAATCGTAATATTTACTTTTAAAACCCATGTTTTGGTCATTGGCCCAATAAAAAATTGATCAGTCTCGGAATTGGCGAGGAAATAAAAATTTGATTGCCAATGGGTATCATTTCGACGAGGAAAGTGTGACATCCCAACTTTTTCTTTTAAAAAAAATAGTAATAATAAATTAATAATTAATTCTTTCATTTTTCATTTTCAAACTTCTTTCCAATAAAAATTACTATTGTTTATAGTGTAGTACATTTATTATGAAAATCCTTCTAAACTCTAATAACTAATATTATATTTTTACTTATAACGTTGGGTTAATTTGAATGTGTATACGTGGGTGTAGGTTTTACGTTATACTGCAGGCCGCTTATTATTTTGGTAACTTATTCTCTAAAATTCTAAGTTGCATGAGCTATAAGAATTTCCTAGCAATATAGATGTTTATTTAAAATAGAAAAGTTGGTTTTATTTTCTTTACGTATAAAGAACTAGGGTTTTTATAGTTAACACATAGGCTGCTCCTTTGAGAGAGAATCGTGAGCAAACAAAGCGGCGGCACTAGAAGAGACATCGAGGTTTTGGGGTTCCTTTGTAAGTGCTCTTATCATTTTTGTTGGAATATTTCTCGTGAATTTCACAGCGATTAGTGACTCTTTTGTGAAATTCACTACGAGCCTAGGTTATTTTACCCAGGTTCTGTTGGATTGTGATTCAATTAGTGAAATTTACAAGCACAAAATTCACTAGCGTTGTGCTCGTTCACACCGATTAGTGACTTTTTGTTAAATTCACTAGGAGCCTAGGGATATCCAAAAGCTTCCAAGTCGGTTCATGAACCACCAAAGTCATCAACCATCCCTTCACATCGTCATCAACCTATCTATAATGACAATCAGTGGCATTAAAATCCTCTCTCTCTCTCTCTCTCTCTCTCCAATCGCTGTTTGAATGATCTTCCAGTGTTAAAAGCCTCCATTGATAGGCTTGAGAGTCTGTCAAACCATTTCAAAGAAATGGTAGGCGAGGTTCGTAGTGCTGCTTCTCGTCGGAATCGTTAAATCAAAGAAAACAATAAGAATGAAACACACCCAGAAGAATAAAGTATTCCCAGAAATAAGACAACCCTTTGATATGTGTGGAAACAATTTTACTGGACTTCGAAGAAGAAACCCAACAGGAGGATAAGGAACAAATACCCATATTGCAAATCTAAAATGAATAAAAACACATACTTAAAATCAACCTTAGCTCATGTTCTTCTTCTTCTTCTCCCTCTCCCTCTCACTCTGTGTGTGTGTGTGTGTGTGTGTGTGTGTGTGCATAAGGAGGGTAACACCGTGGGGGTGTCCAAAAATAGTCCCCTGCAAAAGGATACGGTTATCCAAGGCATAACATATCCGGGTCCTGGGGACGAAACAAACACTGGATATAAAGCACCCAGATTGCTATATCCAGGTGGATTCTGTATACCACTCCTATATGACGCTACCAAACAAGAATAACAACTTCAACAACTTAACTCACACAATAGGGCCCCCACTTTTTTCACTTTTGTGTCATATAAGAACACAAATTTAACTCCAACGCTAGAGATGGTCTTATATTACAACTGAAAGAGTACAACTTATATCTAGTACTTGGAAATCCAATTATAGAAATACTAGAACATTATAGCCTACGCACACAATTAAATTATGTAAATAGCTTCACTAGAGTTGAGCTCAGGGGCAAATATCAACGGAGTCAGAGCATTGTATGCTCCGGTACCTAGGAACAAATTAGCCACCTCAGTCGGATGAAAGTCATCCCAATATGCATACAAAGTCCTATTCCTGCAGGGGGCAAGATCTGGAGCGCATAGTCCTTTTCCCACGTTTGATAATACAACACAGCATGAGGCATTTGAAACAGTCATACCTGAAATATACATTACACTTCTTCCATCATTTTAATTTGAGGTTTACTATTAAGATCATACGACAAGCTCAATATTGCAAAAATGAATCAAAGTGCATGAATCATGAAATCTCTCAAGAAAGACAAAACCTAATAATGCATGATCATAAAATATAGGGACAAATAGCCTACAATTGTTTTCCTAATGGCATATTTCCCATTTTCCTTACTGCAGGTTCGGAGGCTGAATTTGAAGCTAGGATTTGGGTAAGAAAAACAGTAACTATAGAAAACCCAAAAGATCTAACAATTCATAATGGTTAGGTCCTTCAACTGTTCAGTTTCCTTTAGCTACACAAATCCTTGTTCCAAATAAAGCCTGTTGTGCATTCAAAACAAATAAATAAATAGAGCCTAAGGTGTAATCCAAATCTTGTAAAATGTACACACTTCAGACAATCAATGGAAGAAAGGCGCAGAGTGCAAAGTTTTTCTCAAGTTGCACAGAAAACTTAAGAAGAAAAAGGTTATATGGTAGTTCACACTGGTAGTATAAATGGCTATAAATTTGACGTTGAATCATGGACAAGATCGAAATACAAAAGGTGAGGACATTGAATTCTGAAGTTATAATTTTGTAAATGAGGCAACTATAAATGCAAGAATGTATGATGTCAATGGTTCCTTTCAAATACCCATAAAATTTGGACCAGTCGATGAGGGCAGCAGCGGGGGAGGACAGAAATATCCGTACAAGTAAACTAAGCCATGTGACATTTTACTTTTAAACTAGAGGCTGCGAGACTAAACAACTAACTAATTTAACCAACTGATTCAATTTCAAATTTGAAAAGCATTAATTTTCAATATGTATAACATAGACATTAGCAGAAGTCATAAATTATGGCGGACAAATTTGCTTACTAAGATCAAGATAACTTACCATATGCCGATGCATCACCAGTTGAAATTTCAGCTATGTTTACAAAGATGAATTTTGAGTCAGTCAAGTTATTGTTGAGTTCATCAACAAGTGAGCTAAGACCTTCATTGAATAGTTGCACATCCTCGTCAATAGTGTCCACACATGTGGATCCATTCGTGCCATAACTACCCATTTCAGCTGGAGTGCAACCTATGTAACCGAGTCCGAACACTGCTACCTTCCTTGCTCCACACTTGTACAAAGTCTATCATAAAAATGCATACAAAACAAAAAATAGTCGTTAGCATCTCACTTACCTCTCATTAAAGTTTTAGAGGCAAATAACCACCACAATATACATGGTTGAAAAAGATGAGAGCAAGGATGCTTGGCCAATGTTATGAAACTTGATTTAAGAAACCCACATGTGTTCGAAGATAGCCCAATCAACAAAATACACAAATTCATCGGTCTAAGCCAAATGCTCTTTTAGCTCTTAATTTTTGCATATTCTTTTCCATGGGTTTTCAGGATGTTTTTTGGGAATTCCTTTTGTCACAAGAAATCTATCTTCAGCTACGCTTTTCGTGGGATAATTGTTTGTCTCCAATCCCAAATTTGGCCTTACTCCAATACCAAATTTGGCCTCACTTAAATTTTGGCACTTTTGGTACTTTACAGTTTATATTTTTATTATTGATTATTAATTAACAAGGAAAATCTACAATGTTATTGATATTTTGTAGAATTAGGAGTTCACTTACGTCATTTACCAGTTGTAAGCCTTAAGCTTACTCGTCAGTCTTTTACACTGATTTACTATTTAAAACCCTCGGTAAGCAAGATAGATTCTCTAAGAAGCACGTGCACGGGTACTGGTACGACATGACTACGTCGATACGCGAAACCTAAAAACTATAGGGTATGGGTACGGCTGGGGTACGACTATAACAAATGTATTTTTATATCTTAGAGCAATGTACTACCTGTAATATTTACAGTTGAAATCAAGGAAAGAGCTTAATGACATGGGGAATTATGAATCCAACATCGAATTATAGTTTCTCGCAAAAATTAAGGCCAAATTAGATTTTATTTTCATTATACTAAAGTACCTATATACTCCCTCCGTCCCATAAAGTTTGTCCGGCACGGAGTCCAAGGACTAAAAAAAATAGACTTTTGCCAAGAAAAAAATTATTATTTTTGCACAAATTAATAGATCAATGTTTGTTCTATTATTTTGTGGAAAAAAATTAACATTTTTTTGATAAAGAACTAAATTTTTTTGAGTCCTTGGACTCCGTGCCGGACAAACTTTGTGGGACGGAGGGAGTACCATAATTGTTATTTCACAATCATTCTAAGCATCAAAAAAAGAATTCTTATCAACTTAGGGGGTGTTTGGGAGCCTCATTTTTTTAACTTTTGCAAATTGCTTTTTACTTTTTCCTCCTTTTGGATTATGACCAACTACATAATGAATTAGTAAAGTTTGGGAGATAGGTGGATAATGCATTTTTTTAGTAGTAGTTTTGGGGAGAAATGTGCAAAATGCATTCTATAGGTCTTTTCTTTTAGCCAAAATGAGAAAAATACATAAACCGCCCGTTGCACAAAGTTGTTAGACTGATCCATAAGAACTAAACCAAAAATAAAAAATAAAAAAACCTAGAAATAGCATAATTATGCTATGAGGTTGAATCAATCTGTGATTCTTAACCGGGCATGACTAGCTCCCATAGTGTGATGGACAGTGTGTACAAGGCCTGGGAACGAATTCACCACCGTATGGCTGACCGACGATTACCAGCGATTCTAGCTTCATGCAGGCAAGTTGTAGCCTGCAATCCGAACTGAGGATAGGTTTTTAGAGTTAGCTAGCCCTCGCGGAGTCGGAAACCTTTGTCGCGGCCAATTTAGCACATGCGTCACCCAAGGCATAAGGGGTATGATGACTTGCTTCCTCTAGCTTATCACCAGCAGCCTGTTCAAGGTTCCAAATGCAACGATGACAACTACACACGAGGGTTGAGCTCGTTGCGGGACTTAACCCAACACCTTATGGCACGGGTTGCCGACAGCCATGCACCACCTGTGTCTTCGTTCCCGAAGGCACCCCTCTCTTTCAAGATGATTTGCGGCACGTCAAGCCCTAGTAAGGTTCTTTGTTTTGCATCGAATTAAACCACATGCCCCACCGCCCTCTTCATTTTCGTGTTACTTGCAACTAAAAATGCCTACTTTTTTGTAGGTCTCTTCTAGATACCTATCATCAAAATCTTCAAGTCTCTCTTAATCTCTTTATATATACGACAATATTCACTTGATTGTAAAAAATGAGAAGTCAAAAAGCTCCACTCCCCTACCTATGACTTTTGTTCTCTAAACTCAAAACCCAAAGATGCATTATAAGAGAACTCATTATGGATGACTCCATCCAAACACCCAAAATTAGAGAAGGTAAAAATGAAAATGCAAAAAAGAGGTATCCAAACACCCCCTTAGTTTCATGTTTGTGTTGGGTATGCTATGATATAGAAGTGTACCTCTGAGTAGGGCTGTTCATTCAATCCGGACCCGACCGACCCGACCCGATAAAAACACAAAACCGATCCGTTCGATGAGGCAATTCGGTCGGGTTCGGGTATAATAAACTGGAAACTTCAAACTTTCGGTCGGGTCATGGGTTGGTAAATTTTCGTACGGGTGGACCCGACCCGACCGAAACTAACTTAGTATAAAAGCCAAAAGGCTTCACTCTTTAGTCTTCAGTATACCAATTACCCAGTTACCCTAACCCTAAATCAATCGCCACACTCCATCATCTCCTTCACACACTTCACTACTTCAGAGTTCAGATCTGAAAAACAAACACCCAATCTCTCTCTCTCCGCCACCCAAGTCCAGAGTCACCGGACAAACCTATCGCCGATTCGATTTCAACCAGCTCTGGAGGTTTGTTTTTGACTTTTTTTTTATGTTTTCTTCCTCTCCTCTCCAAAACAAATGGGCCTATTGGGCTAAAACAAATAATTTTTACAAAAAAAGCCCAAAACAAATGGCACAAAACAAGTTTTTTTATAAAAAAAAAGCCCCAAAAAAATGGCCCAAAACATAGGCCCAATCCGGCCACCCGATCCGATCCCAATCCGACAAACCCGATAACCTTTCGGTCGGGGCCCGACATGTGTTTCGGTCGGAGTCGGGTTAGGTTTCTGAAATCCGACCACTAGTCGGATCGGGTCAAATCCGACCCGAACCCTCGAAACCTGACCGATGTGCAGCCCTATCTCTGAGATACGGCAAAAGTCAATAAGAAATGTTTTCGCACGTGTTTCGTGTACTCGGTACGTTACGGGTTTGAGTATGCCGGGTTTTAAAAGTACCCACGCTTCATAGGCTTCACTATTTAACATGGAGTTTCACTTTAGATCCTATACATCTGGAACTCTCCACAATCTACGGAATTGTAAAATAATTTTCATAGAGCTTCATCGTGCATATTCCTGCATCTGATATTAAAAAGAGAAGTATTCGCTAATAGCGAAAAATATATATATATATAGAAATTCTGGTACATACCTTTAACTGCTGCGAATATTGTTGGATAAGAACAACTGCATATTGTTCTGGGGTATATAGGAAGCTTGTATTAAAATATTCCGGCAGTAAGTAATTGTTAATGTAATCATTACTACCCAATCCAACATAATAAATGCACTTGCTAAGGTAATTTGCAGCTTCCTCTTCACTTCCTAGTAGAACACCAATGCGCGATACCGTGGTTTGATGATTTCGTAACTGCGCATTCAAGCTAATCACAGCCCCCTGTTGGGAAAGAGAAAATACAAAGGAAAACAAAATCAATACCTTTTAAAGTAATTTTTATATAATTTTCAATTGTACTAATTTGAGAGATGGTATCCGTTACAAATATGTATACAGAAAACCCACACTAAAGGATGTGACTCTGCATTTACATAATCATAAACTATCTTCAGCATTTCATTTTCTACAAAGAATGGGCCACAAAATCTTTTTCTTGACAAATATTATGAGAATGATACCAAACCGGATGCGAAAACTAAGGATACAAAAATCAAACACATAAACATACAAGTAAGCCCAACAGTCACTGAAACTGAAAAATGTTACACAATTTTGATAGAAGCAATGAAATCATGTCTACGGCAAGATTTGACCCCTGACCACTCATCGGTAGTGGAGAGTGAGGGTGGCCAGTTGGGCCATTCCCAGATGGTTACATCACCACATAATTATCCAACAAGTATTGACAACCATTCAAATTACGCCGACATCCACGACTACAACTCAAGATATAATCCCGTCCCGTTATGGGAAAGAGGTAATCAACTAGCACGTCCGTCTTAGTGCAAGAAAATCCTTAACCAAACTGTTCGGAGCCAAACTCCCTAACATTTAAGGTTCATAATTAAAACAGCTAGATTGAAATTTTCTGTTTTCTAACTGTTCCTTTTTTCAACCAAACACGAAATACGTACAGTCAAAGGCCATAAAAGTGGTAATCTTGCAAAGATTTCCACAAGAGCAAATAGCTAATTACCAGTTCGGTTCCACTTTCGTCGCGAATTCCAGCTCCCGCAGATCCATAATTTACACCCATGAGGATGTCCTCATCTGCCGCAGTTGCAAAGGGTGGAATATACTTGTCAAAACCAAGAAGTTCAGCTGCAAATTCAATGCCATGTACTTCAAGAATCATGATTTTGTTGGTAGTGCATGAGTAGTAACCGTTAGATGTAAATTTTACTGCCTAAACAAGTACATTCAACATCAGTCAAGTGAACTACACAACCAAGAGCTACCCTGGAGTAGAAGTTCAATTTCGAATGGGACTTTGATGAGTTCTGTGTGTTTCACTAATTAAAAAATCATAACATAAAACATTCAAAATTTCAAATAGAAAAACAAAAATCTAGAAGAACTAGATAATTAAGAAACGCCAGCAAGCTAATTAATCGTAATTTGAACCTTTGCATAAGCTAATTTGTACAGTGAAAGGACTAACCAAGAGACGCGGTTAACATTTGTGAATCAATTAACCAACAGGGAGCACAATGATAGAGAGAACTAGAAAAGCAAGCATTTAGCTGCTGCACTTTGTTGTTCTAGGTACAAACTTTCGGGGTATGTTTGGGTATTTTCTGGGTTCAAACTTTCGGGGTATGCAGTGCTCTTGTTTAAACAAAGTCAACGATCTCTAAAATTTGACTCGAGAAGCCTTGAAATTGTGTAAATTGGACCCTCAAGTACCACATTTGGTGAACGAACCCAAGAGAATCAAGTACTGTACATAATTTCAAATAGTGTACTTGGCAAAAAAAATAATGTTGTTATTTAACTCATGAAGGTAGATGTACTGACAAGTTCCATCGGATGTTCCTAAGTGGTCGATCCAACGGTACCCTAGTGCTCGATTTTGGATGAAATGGGGTGATTTGGATCCACCACTTAGAAGCGTTCAATGGAGCTGATTTCTCTGTCCGATGGAGCTAATTTCTCGTGAGCCCTTGAAAAACCATTCTAACATGAATAAATGGCTTAAATCATTTGTGTGATACACAAAATTGGATTCCCGAAGCCGATCGATACATGATCGGTGTATGGTGGTCTGTACCAAATAGGCAAATACCAATACCAGCATTCCTCCAAAACAGAGAAATTGAAAGCGTGTTAGGTTTATGTGCGAAGGGTAGGGTCCTGCTACTGGTCAAACAAACAGTCTGCCTGGTTCAAAATAGTGAGCTTTGTTTGGCAGTTGGCACACGTGAGGGTGTAATTTCTTTTTCAGAAAATCGATTATCCACACTCCAATCTTTAAGGGAAAACTTATGGGTACACCATTTTGGTGTATACCAAATGTACACCACTTCCGTGGGATCCATTTTGGGTCTCACACAAATGATCGGAGCTGCTCAATATTCTTAAAATGCTTTTTTAAAGGCCTCTGTAAAAAATTAGCTCATTTTAACACCAGCAATGACTCGATCGATTCTACGCCCAATTTACTGACAGGAAATTGGGCAAATAATCGATCGAAACCTTACCGATGTTAGAATGAACTAATTTTTTACAGAGGTCCTTGAAAAAATATTTTAAAAATATTGAGCGGCTTCGATAATTTGTGTGGGATCCACAGAAGCGGTGTACATTTGGTGCATGTACCCCTCTCATGACTCAATCTTTAAGTCTTTATTTGTCTCTCCATTCACCAAATACACTTTCATTCCTTCTCAAACGACAACACTCTACCCATTAACTTATCATAATATTTTAACATAATTGTTAATAAAATCAAGTATATATATATATAGGTCTCATTGGGTAAGTATTGTCAGATATATTTTCAAAGGCACCAAAATTGTATACATTACTAGTATATGAATGTTAAGAGTTAAAGGAGATCCATATCCATTTTATTAATGGGAATTAAGAGGCTCCTTGTATAACGATTTTAAAGTGGGTCTCCATTTCGTGTATCGAAAGCATTTGAGATGGGTTGGAGTGACTACTTTGTTGTACGAAATGAAGACTTCGCACTCTAAAACGGAGTTCTAGTCTAGAGTTGATCCATTTTAGACTAGTTGGAGTTGGAGACGCTCCAAAACAACAATGACATTAACGAATCAAAGAAATACGGAGAAAACAGAAAATGGAAGTGAGAGAGAGAGAGAGAGAGAGAGAGAGAGAGAGAGAGAGAGAAGGACCGATGATATCTGCTATATTTCTGCCATTGGAAAATCGTCCAGTTGGCCCTTCAGGAAAATCAATGCCGTAAGGTGGGAAATTTGCTTTCGTTGTAGTTTCGAGGTCATTATTGTTGCCATTGTCGACCAAAGAGTCTCCCAAGATAAAGAAACAAGGAACTTGTGATTCACCGAAAACACAGGACTGAAACATTGCAAGGAATAAAAATAGCGGCACCTGAAACCAAAGGCTAATGGTACCCATGAATGGGGAAAAGATATTACGCTGATTGGGTCGAGGTGGTCTTCGTAAAAGAGAGAAAATACTTTTTGTGGAGAATGTGGGGAAAGGATGGAAGCATAAATGTGCTATATATAGCCAGAGATGGGAGAAGTTTTCTAGGCCAATCATGTACCACGTGGCAGTACTTGTCGCGCATCTCAGTAGTTCAAAACACTTTTGGATGTTTGTGATGGGGCGTTGCGAGTACCACGTAAGAAGCCATGTGGTACCCGCCTAGCTTTGAAAAGAACAATGATACATACGCACCCTTTGTGTCACACTCTATCACACCCTCACTTACATGTGAGTGGGGAACACCCATGTGGGGACCATGTGGGGACCACCCACATGTGAGTAAGAGTGTGATAGAGTGTGGCACAAAGGGTGTGTATGTAACTTCTCAGAGATGGAAATCAATAATTGAATCTCATGCTACTTTCCAATTAATGGCAGTCAAGCAAGTGCACCACGTGGGATATTTTAAATGCTTGGGGTCCGATTAGATGAGAAATGAGTTTTGGGGGAATAAAATACGAGAGGATAAGATAGAAGAGGTATTATTTTATAGAGGGTGAACGCACATCGATGTGACATTTATGAAGGGTGGATAAAATATTACTTAGTTTTGAAGATTTTAGAAATAAAGAGGGATATTTGGATTGTTTTATAGTTGAAATAGTGGAATAATACTAAGAGGGCCCGGGGTGGATTGAGGGGGGTAACTGCGGGTAACAACGTAGATAAGCATGGGTATTAATTAGTAACGTGGGTCACCCGTGTTACTAATTAGTGAGAGGGGAGGTGTCTTGTGGGGGATAATCTATGGAGGGAAATAACTCATCGACCCCCTTCCAAGCCTTTACAAACCAAGAATTAGCGGTGGGCCCGGGATTAATCATCCGGGTCCAAAAATAATACCTCTCATCATCCTTCATCCAAACAAGGCCTTGGTTGGGGGTGTTTGGATGTCAATTTTTTGCATTTTTATTTCTTTCATTATTAATTGCACTTTGAAAAGGCTCCTTTCTCCAAAATGAGTTTTCAGGGAATACTTTCTTTATTTTGGTTGCTAGATAGCCAAATGTTTGTACTGGGGAGAAAGTTTTTTTTCTTTTTTTTTGACTTCTTAGAATGGTTTCTAGAGGAAAGAGTTTTTCTTTATGCTTCACTTTTCCCATTTCGGTTAGTATAAAGACCTACAGAATGTATTTTGTACATATTTTTCAAATACTACTTTATGTAAATGCATATATTCTATACATATCTTCCCGACACTACAGATTCACAATACATTCTGACCATAATTATAAAGCCAACAAATTCAAAAAGTAAAAGAAACGAGGCTCACAAACATCCCTTAAAATGTAGCCACTCATTTAAAATTTCGCTATATATAAAAATCAAACAAGTCAATAAAGGGTAAATAGTTCTCGATAATTAAGTGCTCTTGTAACGTAGCTACGTAGTGCTCCATGGGTCTCCACTATGATTATTTTCCTTCGGTGTCATAGTACTCGCCACTAGTGTGAATTTATAGGTGGAAGCCCTTACATCGTATAATAATACTTCTCTCCAAATAGATGTCTCAAAACACTGTTCATACCTCTCAAAATATTATTAATATTTTTAAGCTGTAATTACTTATATATGTAATATGAATTTTCTTTGATAGATTTTGCTTAGTTTATTCAACAAGATCTTTAAAATTGAAAAAAGAATTATAAATAGCAACATATAAATGACTTTTTTAAGAGTGTGACTTGTAGTTTTTGAAAGCTATTTTAGGACGGAGAGAGTAATCATTTCCAAACCGACCAGCCAGTGTAGTTTCACACCTTGTGTTCATTGTGTATTCTTTGTATACTTTATTCAGTATATTGTCATGCATCCAATCTTGTCTTTTGTTGTTTTTATTTAAGGTGTTCATTATTCATTCAATCTTTTTTTTCATAGCTGAATATTCGGGTTAACTTGCGTATACTTCGATTAATTTCGGAACCTTAAAAATAACGACAGGATGTCACGCACAATAACCCGAGTTTTTTTATTCATTCACTTTTTGTTAGCTGTCTTTCTTTGGTCTAGCTTCTAGCACATGATAGTTTTAGGATTTGCTCCTCTTTTAATGCTAAGCTTTCCATTAATGTACCCTTATTGAATTTCTTTAATAGTACTATTTTTTTGGACGTAAAAAAGAACAATTTGCTACTATCATCTCATCAACCTGATTTTTTTTTCCTTGCCCAAAACATGTCTAAAACATTAAAGAGCTATTATGGGCCCACCATACGTACAAACTGCACGAATTCATTCCGTAGCAATGTGTTTGGGAAAAAAATGAAAATTTTAAAGAGTCAAGTCTCTTTCTTTCGAGGAATTTTTCGGTGCTCAGCGGACATAGCTGACGTGGTATCAACTCGCTCACATTTGGTCGTCTGAAAATAGCACGGATTAAAACACACTTTTTCATAATTTTCATTTTTTTAAAATTCATCCGGTATTTTCAATCCAAGCCGTCCGTTGCATTTTGGGATGACCGAATGTGCACGAGCAGACAATACATGGTGGTGGTACCTGCTCGGCATTGAATTTTTTTTTTCCTTTCTTTCTGGCCCCAAGCAAGTTCAGTAGTATAGGTAAAACCAAATTTTATCCATTTTACAGAGGGAAATTCACAAATATCAGCACCAGCAGATAGCTTACCTACCCATATGTCAAAAGTCACGTGGCATTGGCCGCATTGCTAACAAACAAAATAAGCAGACATATTTTCTGTGCCATTCTTTGCTTCAAATGCCTCTTCTTGCAAAATTTGAAGGGGCAACTCCTCCTGCCAAATTCACGTTTGTAAAAAAAAATAATAATAAATACTGACCATTGTTGATTAAGTACTAGAGTTCACAAAAATTCTAAAATGTATAAAATCATAGAATTTGACAAAAAGAACTGGGGAGACGGGCTTTGATTTCAAATTAAAGATGCCAAAATGCAGTGGCAGAGCCATATAGATACAACAGGGGTTAGCTGGCTTTCACTTCTCACACAGGGTACTACTAGTTTACACTCAAATTTTGCCTATTGGCCCCACTTTTTTTTTGCTCAGCGAAAGGAAAATTATTACTCATAACACGAAGTACAATGTTAAGAGGGCAATGAGTACAAACCACCCAAGACCCTCATCTCCTAGTTGGCCAGAGATCAACCAAGGAGGAATTGATTTAGGCTCTAACACGCTGAGCCCAAACCAGGAAGAAATTACCCTAAAACGGGCTCAACCCAAAACAGGCCCAGCCCAAACACCCAATATAGCTACCGTAAAACAAAAAAACACCTAAAATCTGCCTACTCCAATGGCCAACCAACCCACCCACCGCCGCCGACTTGGAGCAAGAGACACGCCACCGAAGCCCCAGGCACCGCGAAGTCCATAATCCAACAGCCATCCAACCAGAAGTCGAAAAGCTACCACCACAATCCACCAAACAGATCGACAACCGCCCAAAACGAACGACCCATCACAAGTCGTTGCACCTCGTTAGAGCACCAACCTATCCAAACCACTGCCACACCAATGTGACCATCGGATACCTCCTGAGGAATGAAGCCGTCGTCCAAAACACCAGTCGAAGCTACCGAAAGACCATGAATCTCCACCGCCTGTCGCGGCATAACCACAGGCCGTTGGGTGTAACAGAGCAATCAGCGTGGTATGCACAGGAACGTCAAGCCATTAGGCATAAAGGCCGCCGCCAACACGGCAACCCCAGACGAGATCCAAAACTACAACAGGGAGGGACCAAACCCCAAGAAGCAAGAGGGGGCGAGAGGGGTGGAGAAGGAGGAGCTCGGGGGGAGGAAGAGGCGGCACTCCCTTCCCCCCCAAAGCAGAAAAATTTCAGAGCGGCGGCAAGGAAAGGGAAACGGGTTTGATGCGGTGCTGTTCCAGCGGTTACTTGGCTGGCTTATTGACCCCACTTTAAAATTTCAATTTTCCCCAATCCATTGAGGTATTTTGTATTTAGTGAACGCCCTCTTTCTGGTCTCCCATCTCTGTGTATCTTCTTTTTGATTTATTTATAAATCTAACTGTTTCTTTCTATTAGCAAATAAGAAAAATGAATGTGCATAGTTCTAATTTTTTACCCTCCAAATAAAAAATTCTATTCTGCCAAACGGCACATAAGCCTTAAAACAATTGTCACGTCACAAATTTGAAGCGATTAATTGGAGACTCTAAAATACAGAGTCTTGTTGAGGTCCTTGATATTAGAGAGTCAGTTTACTTGTCATTCACAAGCTTGTGAATTATTCATTCCCCGATTTTATATAGCTATGGTGGGTGGTTCTATCTTCCAGCCACCACGTGTTGCAGTTGCAAGTGTTTAACAGTATTGCCAAACACCCTACCAACGCAAGGAAATTCACTTTTTTTTTTCCTTGTCATAAATCACAATGGTATATAACTAATTTCATTGACGGAAAAACATAGCTACACGAGATAATTACGTACAAGTAGCGTCCGTCCTTAACTGGAGGACTAGAAAGTCACAAAGGATATTGACCTTTTCAGGTACAGGCATTGTACGACTATTACCTCTCCTAGCCGAAGGATGGGACACCCGACCCATTCTCACTTGTACGCACAAAACAAAACTCACATTGATAACAAATTCAAACACTCGTAGCAGCGAGACTAGCAAGACAATTGATCTAATTTGTCATTGGACCACCGCCACCACCACCTTCTTTCATGAGAGAACCATCACTACTGTTGGAATCTGAATCGATAGCTCTGTAATGAAAGGGAAGCCGAGAGAAATAAACATAGGGGATGTACTCCCTTCATCCCCAATTTTTGGCCCCAAATAACACTTTTTTACTATCCAAACAAGATTGTCTCAATTGAAATATGGACAGAAAGTGTAAGTTTACTGTTGTATCCTTACTTTTTTTAAAGTAAGTACATGTAATGATGATGTTTTGAAGGGTAAAAGGATCAAAGAAAAAATATAAATGTAATGATGATGTTTCCCTCATAAGTTGGAATCCCCAAAAACGACCAATAAATTAGGACGGATGGAGTACTAAGATGTGAGATCAAGAGAGAATACCCTCACTGAAAAGGGGGTTGTGGAAAGCGAGAAAAGCCATCACTACGGAGGAATGAAACACCCATCATGGGTGAAGCCCTAGGGGCGGACAAGATGCACTACCATATTCTCTCCGCAAAGATGGGGCGACGCTCAAGCTGCACTACCATATTCATTCAATTCCCTACTATTCAATCATTCCATTTTCATTCTCATCTCGTTTACCGAAAATGCAACTTTTTATGTTCTCGTAAATCGTGTCGTGTTGTTTCTTGAAAAATATGTCTTGTAAATATGCAACATGTCTCGGAGAACTTGTCATGATAATTATGCAACTTTTCTCATAAAACGTGTCTCGGGTTAATGCAACTTTTCTCGTAAAACGTGTCACGTAAAATCATGATTTCTCCTATGCGATCTTTTGAAAACCAGTCTAGGGTTTATAGAAAAACAGTATTTTGACAGTTACGTAGTCACATTAAGGTACATAAGTTCGAAATCCCATTTCTCTTCATTACTTCGTAAAACAATACGACTAATCAACTTCACATTTTTCGAAAACTAAACATGCATTATAACGTCGTAAAAAGAAGTTTGAATATCGACTTTGTCATTATAATGACTACGTGATATTGAAAATTTGTAAGTAAGATCTACTGTCTATTTATTCCAAAAACCGATCAACTTAGTAACAACTAGAAAATTATCCGTAGAAAACCGAGCATTATAATGACTACGAAAATAATATACTTAGGAATATGAAATTAGAGTAACTACCTAAATTCCGAGGGTAAATCGGAAGATGCACAAGCTAATGGTTGATCGATGGTGGCGTAACGCCTACAAACTTCTGCAAGAAAAAGAAAGACTTCTTTTTCCTAGAAACATCAAAGCAACTAACTTTTCTAGTTCTTTTGGATCTAATGGTGGCTTTTGGTGGTGGCTCTCTTTTGAATATGGGAAGAATACTTTGAGTTTCAAGTTGAATCTTCAACTTGAAATGAAGAGCTAGAAGACTTTCTCTCACTAGAAAACACTAGAATGCTACTACAAGAAACTACAAAGGTGGAGAGTGATGGTGTGAGAAATAAGTGAGGGGTGCGAGCTCTATTTATAGGCCAGGCAACCATGGCACACCCTCCCTCCCTCCCCCCCCCCCCCAGGCTAAATCACGAGAATCACGAGAATCTATAGGCTTTAGGTACTTAGTATCCTAGGGTTCTAATGTAGTAAATCCTAGAAAATTATTAGGTTTAGAGCATCATTAGTGGTATACTCAAAAACAAAAATACTCAAAGATGGGTACTTTGATACACAAAAGAGGCTCACAATGGCATTTGGATAAATACTAAAAGTTAACAATATTTTTTACAAATACTCAACTTTTGGCATTTAGATACTCAAAATTAACAACATTTCTGAATAACCAAAACTCAATAACCAAAATTTGGGGACCACACTCTATCAAAAGCAACTCATTCTCCCTCCATTTTTTAAATACTTAATTCAAAACTCAGTTTTTTGCACTTTCTCTCAAAAAATTGAAATTATCAATTTATAATCTTTATCAAAATATGTTCAAGATTGATCTCATTTTAAAGATATTGTGAATATCTTTTAAATGGTACTAATATTATAAAAAGCATTTGTACAAATATAAAGTTTTGCCCATTTTATGAATAAAAAGAGAGTGAGTAGTACTTTTTTTTTTATTATGGGCACAAATAAACCATTGTAGAAGGGTAGATACTCAAACTTATAAACCCATTAAATGGATACTTAAAATGTGATGTGGCAATATTTGAGTATCCATATTTGAGGATACCACTAGTGATGCTTTTAAAGTTTACATAGCTAGACTAGCTTTATGGGATTCTTTGTGTACAAAAACTCATGCACATGTATGTAAATATAGGGTACTTGAGATATATATATATATATATAGGAAGAGGATCTTATAAGGGCTCCCTTACATAAGCCTTATGTAAGGGATTTGTCGTTCGAGATTGAATTTCAATGATCTGAGACAATCCGAACCGTTAGATGTGTTTAAAACATGTTTTTAAAGTCCACCGCGAGGATTCGTAAAACAAAAATACCCGGTAGGGCTTGATCTAATCAGTTTTTAAAAAAACGCTATGTATAACGTTTTTATCGAAAAATGCTCGATCAAGCCCTTTC
>JAXBDA010005850.1:0-22836 GCA_036023075.1 Gaultheria prostrata
CTCTTGCAAGACAAAGTAGAATGGATGGGTTTCTTAGGTTGGACCCATTTCTAACCCATTACCCACCCATCTAAACCCAAACATGAGTGGGTTTAATTGGTTGGGTCAATTAGAAACCATATTTGGACATGGGTGGGTTTGGGCTGATTATAATTGGTTGGGTTTGGGTGGGTCCATATAAATGGGTTCAAATTGCCACCTCTAGTTTAAACCCAATAGTTATATCTATTCAATTCACCCTAACAGTTGCACCTTTTGGTTTGATTATGTCTATTCATTTAAACCGAATAGACACACCCCCTGCATTTAATCCAACAATTGCATCTCTTCATTTAAACTGAATAGACACACCTATTGGATTAAAACCGTTAATCAATTACAACATTTAATATTCATTAAATATTTTGGAAATGTTCCAACAAAAGGAACCGGCTCCCAACTAGGATAGAACCTCTTAGGCATACAAATCCCAAAAAAAAATAAAACAAAACAAAAGATACCAAGCAAGAGAAAAGACAAAGTAATGTAATGATGTAAGGAAAATATTAACTTAAAATTTGCTCAATACTTTATATAACCATAATATTACTTAGTTACAAAGACAATCTTTGCAATTGACATGAATGACGCATACTAATATTTACTTGCATTATATATTTATATTTTCATGTATTATTCCTAAAGGCTCCTTCGCCCCTAATCCCGCTCCCAAAAGAGTAGCTCCTATAATCCTTTGCTCCCAATCCCGCTCCCGCTTCGACTTCGTCCAACTAAGATATGGAGAACAGTTGGAATCTCGTATTAAAATTATAAATAATTTTATATTTTGCAATCTAAGAAGTAGAATAATATTTTCTTTTTTGGAAATTTAACTATATTAAAAGACATAAAAATATTTAATTAATTTTCCCAAAATGCTCCGGACGGCGCTCCCACGCTTCTATGATCATCCGCTCCCCCGTGTCGCTTCCGCTCTTGCTCGTACTCCATGCAACTATGATCTGGATACAACATCCTCAGACAGATCTTTTTCAGGCCTAATAAAATGAAAACTTGCAACCAAAATCTGTCCCCCTAAACCTGTACTATTAATAGATTCATACTTTAGCATGAATATAATACTAAATACATATGACTGTCTGCAACGTACATTTCTTGCATGGAATTAACCGATTGAACTGTGTTGCCGGTTAAGCTAGCCGATGCTCCTGATATAGAGAGTTGCTCAAACTTTGTTCAGTTATTGTGTTCCTACTTCAGTCTTTATTCGAAGAAACATTAACCATTCCACTGAATGCATGCTGATAACAGCTTGCAGGAATGGAACTAATACCAAAAGCCACGAAATCAATGCAGTTGAAAGGGGCAAGGATAGGTCAATCAGGATTGAGAAAAAAGTTAACCAAACAGAAGTATGGACATATAAAAGTACACAAAATGTGAACCTGTGTTGCTGATTGATTGTCAGAATTCTGTGGAATTAAACCGTCTATGGGCATCTCCAATAATGTTACTAATCAGTGTAAAAATTAGCACAGTTAGCTAACAAATATGAAAAAATATGCCCCAATAGTGTTGCTAATGTCAGACTTAAAGTAACAATAGTAGGTAAGTTTTTTACCATGTCATACATAACTGTGATTGTACGGCAATTTTTTCCTAATGACCTAACACCACCATTGCAACACTCATTATCTTAACACATTGTCATAACACCACAAAAATAGGACTCATTTTTTATACTTTTGTGTCATATAACACAACATTTTTAACCACACGGCTGGAGATGCCCTAAGAGTTTAACCAACACATTTAAAAATAGGAATTTCATCATGTACCAAGATGACAGCATAAAACTTTGTTTACAACTAGTCCAGTCCTTGGCCAAATTGCCAAAAACTGGAGAACCAGACATAGATATTCCACATTATTCTGTTACACATGTACAGCAAAGGCTTACATATCTCTGCATTTACTTGGGCACTTCACCAAACTCCCAGGATTCTACTTCATAAGTTCCCATTACATAAAGTTTGCTAACTTGACTATGTATGAATCATGATAAAATACAACAAAACACCTACTCAGAAACACTCTGCCAAATTAAGTTACATTTTCCCCTTGATGTAGTTCCTGAAAACGCGAGTGCTACCATGTATTAGTGCACTCTGAAAATCTCTGGGAGGCCAAGCTTTTTGTACTGGATAGCCAACCAACCCGCAAATGAGAAATATGCTACAAACAAAGACACCTGCTTAAAGCGGGTCAGCATCTTGACTCCACAGATTTGAGGCAAACAAGACTTCAGTTGTTGGAGAACTCTAATCAAGCTTATGGAGATCAAGGAAGTTGAAAAACCAGCTACAGCACCAGCGATCGCTTCCCACTTTCTGAACCAAGACCTCCTGCTGGCAAACCAGGATTCTAATATCCTAGGAGACCTGTCAAGTATAAAAGAAAATATTACCTAAAATCTATCCCTGAGAAAAAGTAGGGCACACACAGAAAGAGAAAACACAGCAACGTGCAATTGTACAGGGCCACAGGCACCCATTCTCCTTGACCACAAGCAAACATACTCAATGATGCAAGATAGCAAACCAACATTATAAGAAGAGGTTTGAATAACCAGATTGCAGATCGAATAACCAGATTGCAGATCAACTACTATGAACTATCCTTCCCAATTAAGAGAAGAGGATGGCATGGCTTACCTATCGTGATGAGCGACATATGAACAACAGATGGTCAATATGATTATTTGCTGTTTGCTTGGGCAGGAAAATAAATATTTGGACTAACACTATCCTTAGCATAAGTTCTCAAGTCAATTTAAAATGCTATACTGTGTCTCATCAGTAAATTAACACTTTTCAAGGAGTACCCTTTAGCTTGGCTGCTTGCTTATTGTCCGGTACCACTATTCCAGCTTTGGTGGCTACAAGATAAGTTCAAAGGTAATTTTACGGGGCGTTGGGATTGGTGGACGAGTTCAAGTATCATTCAGTATGGACTATTTGACTTCGTTGAAAAAAAGATGTGGGTCGATCACTTTACACGACCTAAATCAATTGCAAGGTACAGGGCGATGAAGAAATGGTTAGGATGAGGGATGCTTGTGGAGGAGGGCAGTCTAACACAATGGGGCTCACAAATATGGGGTTGGACTGCCAAGTTTCCATCAGGGCGGGGATATGGAAAGGGAATGAGAAAAAATCGGCAGATTTCTTAGGCACGAGGCGATGTGCTCAGGGTTTGATCTCCATCCAAGCCTGAATTTCTTCAAGGGGAAGGAACTTTCTTCAACTTTAGAAAAACACAGCATTTGCATAGGGAAAGGTAAATTCCAATAAAAAACAAGAGTTCCTTCAAAGCAGTTAAAACAATTGAAGGTTTGATCATACACCCTGGTAATATCTAAAAAATAAACTACCTTTCTCCTGTTGCAGAAATATGCAACTAGCAAAAGAAAGGCTAATAATCTTGTGAATTACAATACTGAGAAAACTTGTGTATAGAACTTGATATGTCATCTTCCTTCCCTTTTTTCAAGAGATAATATGTGTTTCTCTTCTAGTTGAAGTATCTCATTTTCGCATCTTTTGACCTATCCCCTAACCCAAATTTACCATCTATTCTTGCTCCTTCTCTGAAGCTCACTCAAAGAACCTTTATGGCAAAGGTTGTCCAAAATCAATAATTTTGCTTGCTTATGTCACAAGCAGGACCAGACCGGACAACTGCAATGACAAGATTGTGTGATTACTGGCCTCTGTTTCATCAGCAGAAGCTTCGATAGCAAATCTATAGTATAGCTAAGGCTATGATGTGGAAATAAACTAATAAACGAATGTAAGACAATGTTAATCCATGAAAGTGTCCAATTAACATATTTATACAGACCATTGCATTGAAGAGTAAATAATAGGAAGTACTTTATTCTACTCACAGGATAAAAAATCGTCTGAGCATCTCAACCATAGAAGGACCCTTGGCATGGCAATTGAAGTAACTGTTATGATAGATGTATACTTTGGAGAGGCCAAATGTGTACCAGCAGTCGTAAGTTTCATTCACCTAAGAAATACCATCAAGGATGTCAAAACAACATCATCGTATTAAACTCAAAAAGGGTGATCAGGAATGATTTGATGACAACCTTCCATGAATCTGACAGAATCAATGTCTCATATTTATTTATGTCAACGCTCGAGGTTTAGCCATAAAATAATATAGAAGTTTGATTTTGTACAGTGACCTGTGGGGGAACTACATGGTTTGCAACACCTACCTTGAATTTATCTTTAGTTAACCATGCAACACCAAAGCTAGGTCTGCAGTCAAGGGGAAGGGCCTCATTTGGAGCTTCTGCAAGCGAAACCCGTGTCTCACCAGAACGATCTTTGTATTCGACCTGTAATTATACACAATTCAGAAGTAAACAAAAGGGGACACATATTTTGTTACACTATAGGGATTGCCTCTGACCAAACATGCTCCACATGTGAGGAATACCCTCTCCTCTCAGCTAGCCAAATTCCTTGCACTAAGCCTCTTGAGCCGTGAGTGGAAGTTGAAGTTGGGCAAATGCCAAAATAGTATGGAATTTTATCATTACGAGGATATACATATCAGAAAGCCAAAAAAAAAAAAAAAAAAGATTCCCAAACAAGGTGTTTCCGAAACTCTGAATTCTTAAATAAATGCAAGAGAAAGAAACAAAATAAAAACAATCACTGAAAACAAATCATCATCATGACCAATATGCCCAATTCAGTTGAGAATTGCTGAATTGGAATGTCAGAGTCACCAAGATATAGCTAAATATTCGTAATAAAGGACTAGCAAGAGGAAAATGATATTATATCAAATCGCAAGGCTATTCACCTTGAATATAGACGACCAATAGTAATCATGGCGACATCGAAATTTCTTCCGTTCAAAAGGGTAGAACACATGCTTTGCTTTATAATTCAACAGCCCAAGTTCACAAACCTTAGATGACCTAAGATCCACACCTGGAGGTAAAAGGAAAGTCGTGAGATTGCCTAATTATGCACGAAATTCATGATGAGCCTAGTTTTCGACTAAAGAAACAAATAAGGGCATACCCAGTTCAAAAGTATATGTAAAAGCCAGAAACCATACTCTATCAGTAGATTACCCAGAGCCCAACATTTTTCGTATTCCATGAAATCTTTCTTTGAGCTCTTACTTTAGTAGTTCTCCTATAACTTGGGTTCATCAAATCCAAGAATTCCAATTGGTATCTAAAATTAATGGCATAAAAGGAAACAAGGAGAATAATAGTCAGGACTCAGAAGTACAAAGTCATATTCTAGGGAACTACATCGATACAGAAAAAATGAATTCTTTGAAGCATTCACAGTATCATAGCGGGCTATGGGCTCATAGTAATAAAAGAAGACTGCTCCTGAGATGTCAGTCCGGAAGTAGAATAAAACTCAGTAAATCCTCCATTTTATACAACTTTGCGAAAGAGATCTTTTTACAGTTATAGTGGATGTCAAATAATCCAATGGACAATATCACTCAGCCATTTGCATGCGTATAAAATCATTCCTAATTATTACGAGAAAAAAATTCAAAATGGCAAAGTTATGGCCAACGGCCACATCAGATCTATACATTACTGGACTTCGACTGATCAGATATGCCTCTTCCGCAATATTCTCCCCTTGCAAATTGTTAAATCAGATAAAGAAGAAATTAAGATCACGTCACTAAAGCTTTCAAACCAGAAGCCAAGAGTAACATTGCAGGTGGATGGCCATAAGAAGCTTCCATCACTTGATAACTTCAAATCTCCTTGTAGTTGCAGAGACAGTAACATTCCAAACTATTGGCATACTATCACTGGGGCACAAAATCCAAAACTGCACTCCACATTGTCGGCTGATGATAAAATTTCACTTTGAATTTGACAACAATGGTGCCTACAGTGGAGAGCAGTAAAGGTAGAGCACAACCATAACATAAGCATATTAACCACAGGTACGATGCAACACAAAACAAGGGCAACCCATTGGTGGAAAAAAGGAGAGAAAAATAGCATAGACGACGGCAAAGACACTATATTTATGGAGCTGACTCAAAGGGCTAAGGGAGTCTTCTAAGGAACTATTGGACCACCGGATGTGAACTGAATTCATTGGCAGCCTTGAGAGGAGAGTGAGAAAGAGAGACAATAACGCAGATTCTGGAGATGCCAAACAAGAATCTTCATGATAGAGGCCAGGGTGATGATTTAGAGGAATAGAGGAGGTTGGTCACTATATATCCTCGAGCCAGACCATGAATACCACATTCCCACCTAACCACAAGTGTCAAGGGCACATGTGACCTGACCAGACCTATAAGAGGGACAAGGTCATATAGAGAACCACTCAAACGAACAAATGAAAGATCACGTGCATTGTTAGCAGCGAAGCGAGGAGCACTCAGAGGCCACTCAATAGAAATGAGAAAATCAACCGCTCTTGGGTAGCATACAAATGTTGATTCTGGAAGTTTTCCCCTGAGCACCTAGGCTTGAGGAATAGGCACTAGATGCATAGGCCCCTGCCATCGAGACTTGATCTAGAAAAAGACCGACCATGACAGATGATGGTGCCTGAGCAGCCCACACACCACCTCATGAGACATATGTGGAAGTTGGAACTAAAGCACAAGGGATGGTCATATAGTGTTTGATGTGGCATGCCATACAACTCACACCCAATCAGCAAAAAAAAAAAGGAGAAAAAGAAAAGTAAGAGAAAAGAAGATGTAGATTTTCAGTTATACCACTTTTCCCATCTCCAAAAACGCCTGCCATGTCTCGCTCCATTAGGAAAATGGTATAATTCTCTTTATGAAGTGTATTGGCTTAGTTCACCGGTTTTAGGCTATTCCTTATATTGCCACCAATAATTTGGCAGCTACCAATAAGAAGCAAGACCACAAGATTCCTTTAGAAGAAGGTTGTAGGTAATATTACGGGCTTGCATGGAGAAACAAACCTCCTTATACAAGTGCCGATCTAGCAGACCAGCTCACCCTTATGCGCTGTCCTAGGCTTAGGGACAGTTGCCTCACCCCTCTTTGCCGACAACAGGATACCCCTCAAGACCTCAACTACCAACTGGACTCGGAATCAGAAGTTGCAGTACTATCCACCAATGTTAACCTGAGAGATTGTGTCAGGCAGTTGAAGCATTAGATACATTTTGACATCGTGTTTAATGCCAGGTTCCCTTCTCAATGAAGTCATTTCCCCCTCTAAGACCAATCAAGCTGCACATCCCCTCGCGAGAGGGGATAGCCTTGACAAAGCTTCAACTCTAGCATCAACCCACAAATCCCGTCGTGATCACAAGTAAGGCCACGAGGTTCTAAGTTGTCCCGTGGTGATAAAGAGCAATCCTATAAACTGTCACAGACCATTACCAACTGGTACTCAAAATCATAATCTATTAACACAGAAATGTAGATACGGTTTTTCTTTTTTTGGTCAAAACAATTGGACAGAATATGTGTATCAACACAACAGGTTGCATAACTCCACATGTACTACAAAGAAAACCTAGAATACAGGTTCCACCAGTACACTAACAATCTAATTTTTTTTTGCAGAATATGAAAAGCAAGATGTGTAAAATGATACAAATTTGGCTCACTTGGGTGGAAGTTTCTTCATTGTGTTTTTTCATCATTTAGTTCGTTTTCTTTCTTTATATATGCTAAGCAACCAAACAAACACGGACTTCTGCATTTCTAGGAAAATTAGGGAAGAAAAGCGAGAGTTAAAACAACTTACTGCTGGATACTATCTTGCATTGAGAGGAAACAGAGATGGGATTGGAAATAGATGTACTCCCGACGAAAACAGCTACAAACCCTAGCATAAACGACAGCGACAAGAAGGCTATAAGAAAGAAGAGAAAGGCAAAAAAGCGACGCAACCACAAGTAGCGATGACCCTTGTTCTCCTCCTCGGTGGTCTCAGCAGAATCCATCACTGGTCGAGGTTTGATCGAATCAACGATTGGGCGATTAAAAGATTCCGGCCGCCGGAAGTTTTATCCGGTGATCGCTGGGTCTTACTTTGTCTTCGGATCAAGAGACCTGGGGAAGATACTTTTCTGAGGGACAGGATCACTTGAAATGTGGACCAAATGTCAAATGAGTGTCAAACTGTCGACAGCGCCCGGGATTTCGACCGCCCGCAAAAATGTGCGATGCGATGGCCGATTGATCCAAGTGATATTCAAAGCGACGTGGTTTTTATAAAAGTACGGATTTTATAATTGTGACTGAGTCATATTTGTTATTTATGAAAATAACTCAGAATTGCAACTTGACATAATTCTCGGTGTGTCAAGTTACCATAAAAAATATTGTTTGTAGAAATATCTCGGGTTTGGAGACCCGGTTTTGTTTGATAAAAATGCCTCGGATCTGAAGACCCAGTTTTGTTTAATAGAAATGACTCGGTTTTTGTTTGGCCTGCGATTTTAGAAAAGAAAAGATTCGGTAATTCACCGTTACGTGTAGGGAAGCCGGAGCACCCTACCCCGAGCCTTTCGGCACTTGGAACAGACTTTTTCAAAATGAGCGAATGCAAACTTGTGACAACATACATACATACAATGAAAAGAGATAATCTGTCTGAAAATGAATTTTATTACAATGCATGAAAATTTTACAACTGAAGGGGAAATAAGTACAAAAATAGGATTTGGACCGAGCCCGGTCTCAGGACTGCCTACATATCTCCAGTCTTAAGAGAATCAGGTTATCACGTAGTTCAAGATAGTAAAAAGTTTTTGTTTGAGACCGAGCCGTCATCTGGCTGCCTACGTATTCTCCGGCCTCAGGAGAAATCAGGTCTTGCGTAGTTCCGACAAATAGCTGAAGTTCTAGAGAAGTTAATAATCGTTGGGGATTCGTGCTAGCGGGATATGGAGGCGTTTCCACCATACACGTAGGACATCATCAGACTCCGGAGGTGACAAAAGTAGGGGGAATACATGATGCGGAAACTCCGGGACATCTGCGGAAGATTCCGAGACTCGAGACGGGTCAAGGCTGACTACACGACTTACTGGGGGAAATATTGAAAAATGGGTTTCCGGGGGTGCCGACAGTCAATGAGGGTCCCAGGATGTTATTTAGGTGGCTACATGGCTGAAAATAGGTTCGGAACGCCATTTGAACGTCCGTGTGAAAAGTTATAAAATTCTCGTCTGTGTGAAAAGTTATGAAATTCTTGGCCGACGGCGGGCCCCGGGATGTATTCGGTACGGTTTTAAATAGTGAAAATGGTTACAAAAGGTACAATAGTTTTCATAGTAAAAAGTTAGAAAAATCTCGTTCGGACCCGTTATTTGGCCGACAGTGGGCCCCGGGATGTATCTGGTACAGTTTTAGATTGTAAAAGTGAGCTCAGTTGACGTTATAGTAAAAAGTTGAATTTTGCTGCGCGGGGCTGAAAAATGGTCCCGGGTAGCTCCCGGTGATGTTTGTATATAAAAAATAGGTTTTCGAGAATCGATGGGTATTTTGGTAAAAATTAGTAAAAACTGGTCTCGGGGGTCTGGATGACTGTCGGCGGTTCGCGGGAGATTCCCGGGTCAAACCCGTAGGCTAGGCTGACTCTGGACATAGTGGAAAGGTATTTTAGTAATTTGGACATGGAGCTGACCCTGGGGCAATGCAGGGATATTTTGGTAATTTGGGGGTGGAGCTGACCCTGGTATAGACTCGAGTGTATTTTGGTAATTTTGGGGAGAAGCTAGTTGTGGATCCGGAACAAAGTCAAGACGGACCCTACGACTCCTTGGCTAAGCCCTGACTACCGGTGGTTCTTCTCGGAGAAAAACCGGCAGAGCTTCCGCGTAGTATTTATATCTCGAGATTCCACCTGGGGAATTCGGCAAAGCTTCGGCGCAACTCTGACTACTGAGGTTCCTTTATGAGAAACCCGGCAGAGCTACCGCCTAAGCTAGACTTCCAACTTTGCTCACCAATACGAGATGGCTGAAGAATTCCTTCTGATCGAATGTGATCACATAATTCAACGGAGACTTATGGGTGGAAGGTGTGTAGAAAGAGAAAGTGGCTTCACATATTTATATGGAGGCTAGGAGCCCATACTATTGGCTGCCCTAAAGTAGGCACCTATTCCTTAGGCTCCTAGGGGTTTGCACCGCTTTGCGCGGTGCAGCCCCGGCTTGTCCGTACTCGCGCGTAGTCCTTTGATCCAACGATATCCAGGGAGGTATCCCTAAGATTTTGAGGTGTTCTGAACGTCGTGGCGACTTCCATTTTTCCAAATTATGCTCCGAAGATAGAGAAATGTGATCGCCCGGCTTTCGTTGAATTAGAGTGTTGTAAGCGATCGGATGACCAAACGAAGTCCAATTGACCTAAAACTTTACAGGGAACTTCAGTAAGGTTAGAAATGAATTATCAATGGTTTAAATCTTGAAAATTGGGTCCCGATGTCTATGATCGTGGAATCGGCCGTCTCGGGAAGCGCAGTGTCCCCGAAAATATCAAACGGGCTCCGAATCGCCCGATACTTGACGTGAGACTTACTTTCATCACGTCAAACTTAAATATGAGGTTTGGTGAGGTTTGAAGTTATATAGATAAAACCTGGATCTTCTGGCCCTGTTTGTCGGTTTTTACTAGGTAAGGGTACAAGGGTAGTGATGGTTCAACGGTCAATCGTCATCCGATCTTGACAAAACTTGAACCAGTCACTCTGGAATGTTGAGATGGGTACATCCAACGGTCAGATGCTCGATTGAATGTCTTGATGATATAGTTGGTGGGTAGGCCCAGAAACGAGCTTCCAAGAGCTGATTTCTGTCAATACATAGAAGGGAGGGTTGTGGCCTCCTGAAATGGCATGCTTGTCATCCAAGCTATGCACGTGCAAATGTTAGATATAAATTGGTGTTTAGAATTGTGTCGTGGCATCAGTATTGTGGACACCTGTAGGGCGGACGCCCACACGATGGCTCCCCGATTTGGTTTTGAAAATGATTTTTGGAGTCGCCACTCGGGTTTAAGGATCGAACCCGAGAAACCATTTAAGTATGACTCGTTATGCCCAATGGTTTTGAAAATTGTTTACCGGTCATGCGAAAACCTTTTATTTTCCGGACTCGGGGGTTTGGTTCCGAGAGGGGAAGGGTTTATATGCACCCCCCTCGCCTGGTCCGTGAGCCAGTCTCTACTCAATAACTTGTGGGATGTAGAAAATGTTCGGAATTCGATTTTAAACATGTAAACGGGATGCGGGGAACGGGAAACTTGTACGCGAGATAAAACGTAATACAAAAACTATGGTGAACGTGTGCTCGTGTAGTTATAATGAGATTGATAATGATGATTACGTAAACATGATGAAATAAAAAAATTAAAGACTTAACAAGCTTAAACATGATCAGAAAATAATTTAAATGACTAAATGAACAAAACAGTGGCCAAACATCAATCTGTCTCCAAAACTGGGGTTGAGCGCTCAAGGGGGTCTTGAGCGCTCAACACCCCTTAACTCATCAACTTCTCTTTTGTTTTCTGGTTTCAAGAATGCTCAACCATAACATCAAACAACCTCTGAAATCAACTTTAAACAACAGATTCAGAGCTGAGTCTCAACAAAATGTTTGAAATTGGTTTTCAAATGAAATATGAATTTAAAGTGCTTGACTTTGAGAGATGCTCATGGAAAATGTTGAGCATGAGTTGAGAGGGAGAGAGTGGGAACAGATTGACAACACCGTGAAGTATATTCACACACACACTTGATCATTATTGAAGTAAAGTAAACATAATTCATCTGCTGTTTAGAAGATAGCTTGAGCGCTCAAGGAGGTGTTGAGCGCTTAAGCCAGCTTCTGACTTTCATTCCCTGTCAGCTTTATCTTGTTGCATTACTCATGAACTCACAACCTCAATACCAAATAGCCTTTGAAAAATGAGTTCTTTTAATCTGAACCACCAACAACCAACAATTGGAGGTTTGGTTCGTGAATAATGTGCAAATCTTAAAGACTTTTCTTCATAAAAAATTGTAAAATGAGATATAAGAACCTTAGGGAAGATAGATGGACAGACACACTATCATAACACACTCACACACCCCTGGAATGGCTTGAATCAAATGATCATGGATCAAACAAACAAAGTAAGCAAACTGTCTAGTAGACAGCTTGAGTGCTCAATGGGGTGTTGAGCGCTCAAGCCATCTCTTGGCTTGCATGTTTCTGTCAACTGTAATGCTTCACTTTTGATACTTGCTTGGGCTTATGAACTTTTGGTCATTTTGAAAACACATATTAGCCTCTGGTCACTTTGAAAACAATTGCATTCACTCTTCTTCTCTTAATAAAGATCAGTAATCTTTATTTTTCCTTTTTCAAACATGAACAACATCTCATAAACTCTTTTGATGATTATTTCAAAGTGAACAGAGACCCACAACATCGTAATAATGTATATTATGATGATGAAAAGCTGTACAAAGTGATAAAATAGCTCAAGGAGTGATCAAAACAAAGCAGCAATAAAGTAGATAGCTAGGACCTTGAGCGCTCAAGACCCCCTTGAGCGCTCAAGGCCCAATCAGCACAAAATTTTTTGCATGTTTATTTTACCAACTTTTGGACCTTATAGGTGTAAAGTGAGTATAAGGAACTCACTTACACCCACTGGTCACCCTCAGTTATGACCAAATGTGATTTTTATGGCTTTTCCTACCTTTTTGGACTTGAATAAGGCAAGGACTTGAGGATTTTGTTTGGTTTTGGTTTTGGGGTTGATTGTTGGACCTAAATCAGGCAAGTTTTTGTTGTTGTTGAGGTAGTTTAAGGCTATTTTTGATGGTATGTGAGGAAAGTGGTGGTTTTCAAGTTGTAAGAGTGGGTTTTCGATGAATTTTGATGGATTTTGGTAATGTGAGAGGGGTAAGGATGAATTATGTGCTTAAGTGAGGATGCTACTAGATTTTTAGGTTGAGAAGAGAGTGCTTTTGTTGCTGGTAATGAAGGAGGGAGAGTAGAGCAAGAGGGAGTAGTTGAAAATGAGAGAAGAAAGGGAGTATTTATAGAGGGAAATAAGGCGAGGGGGTGTAATTTGAATTAGGTTTAGTGGAGGGAGTTAGAGGGTGATTAGGGAGGTTGAGTACCCTTGTTGCCCAAGTTTTAGGCCAGATTTTAGGGAAGAAGTGGCTCTCATGCAGCAGAATCTCATCATTATAGCCATTGCCTGTAACTGACTGGTGCAGGATTGAGCGCTCAACAGGGTGTTGAGCACTCAAGGTCATGTTGAGTGCTCAACAGGGTGTTTGTTGTTGGCTTGTGTTTTGGTTTGGTTTGGGTAATTTGAGCTAGGTTAAGGATTTTTTAGAGGTTTAGGGTTAGGTTTGAGGGTTCATCAAGTCCAAGTCTCGTTTCGGTTCTCAAGGTAGTCATTATTGGTCCGTTTTCATCATCGGGAATGCTTGTGCATATCTCGGGTTCAAAATCAGGGTGTCTACAGTTGCCCCTCTTGGACGGCACTCTATATCATGAATTGGTATAAGTGTCGTCCAAGATTAGAGACACTCCGACTTGTTTCCCGAGATCCACCTCAAGCTGCAAAGGAAAACATTAAAAGCAATTGGTCGAGCTTCATGAGCTGCCTACGTACCCTGTTGCAGGGATCAGACAAGCGTAGTTCTTGGGGCGATTGAAAGCAAATGAAGTAAAGCATTTGAACACATGATTAATAACTGCATGAATTGGATTATGATTGTGATCATGACTACTCATTAAGCAATAAGATGAAATGTTTGTGTAACACCCCGAAAATTGGGTACGTTAATAAATAAATTTCACAATTTATTTTAAATAGAAAACAACTTTCATTAAAATTCCAAAAGAAAACTTAATAGAATCTTTAACGGAAAGCTAAAAGTTTAGCTAACTTATTACATCCGAAATAAATTAAATTCCAACATTGTCCGGAAAACTTAAACTTTATTAAAAGTTTGAATGAAAGAAAGGAACAGAGCCATCTAGCTAGACGTCTACTGGTAAAGCCATGGTTCCGCCACTTCGTACCCATCGAGCTGCTCCATCGCCTCGAATTCAGCAGGCAGCTCTCCGTCTCTTTCTGTAACTGGCGTTGGGGACACCAGGGCCACAAAGTAGCACCGTGAGTGGTAAAATTGAACTCAGTAGGGTGTCCTAAGCCACCCCTTTACTAAAGATACTCTTGCAGCAAGTACACATATAACTGAAATTTTATTTCCTAAAAGATACTCAAATTTTCACGTCATCCTTCAACACATTGGATTCACAAGATTCATTATTCACATATCCACTTCCAACAAATACTTTCCATCACCGGCTTCCATCCACAGTATACCCGGGTGCCCGATCACACAACAAAGCTACCTCGGGTATGTTGCGCACGGCTTACGACCGGTCACAACATCACCACCAATTTCTATCCATCTCCCACCCACAATATACCTCAGGTGCTCGATCACACAACAAAGCCACCTCGGGTATGCTGCGTATGGCTTACGATTGATCACACATCGATCAATCTCTATCCGGCATCGATTCCCACCCACATTATACTTCCGGTGCCCGATCACACAGCAAAGCTACCTAAAAGTATAAACTGCGCATGGCTCAAGACCCATACCGGACACATCCCAACCCCAAACTTTGCGATTAGAGTTATTCATCCTTATACATTAAATGATTCGATAAAAATGTACTTAGCAATTGGATACATGTATCACGTGGTTCATTATTCACACAAGTCAAACATGGCAAATAAATAAAGGGCAATAACATCTGAAACTTTAATTTATAAAGCACAAAAGAAAATCGACTAAATTATTCGATTCGCTAAAACTAGCAATTTAACTCCAAAAATTATGAAACTTGACAGAATTAATATTTATCAAATTTGGAACAAAGTCTGTTTTGTGAAAATGCTAATTTTAACTTTAAGAAGGGTCATTGTAGGTTTTAGTTAGGGTATTAATCTATCCCGAAATCATACAGCACAGTCAACTCTTAAGGCTCGTAATTGTTTTGGCTCGCCGATAGAGAAGATTGGAAAACTCTTAAGGCACGTATTTGTTTTGGCTCGCCGAGAGAGAAGATTGGAAAACTCTGGAGGCAGAGAAGATTTGAAAACTATGGAGGCACGTATTTGTTTTGGCTCGCCGATAGAGAAGATTGGAAAACTCTTGAGGCACATATTTGTTTTGGCTCGCTGATACAAACGATTGGAAAACTCTTGAGGCACATGATTGTTTTGGCTCGCCGAAAGAGAAGTTGGAAAAACTCTCGAGGCACGTAAATGTTTTGGCTCGCCAAGGGCAAGTTCCCAAGGCTCGACTCGCCAAAGAGAAGTTGGAAAACTCCGGAGGCACGTAAAGGATTTGGATCGCCAAAGGAGAAATTGGAAAACTCTTGAGGCACGTAAAAGATTTCTGTTCGCTGAGGGAAAGTTCCCAAAGCTTATGAAAATTCAGATTCGCTAAGAGAGAAAGTGGAAAGCTCTCAAGACACGTAGTGGTTACCCTTTTTAGTTTACACCTCTGAAGACAAACAATGCGTTGAAAGCTTCTGGTAAAAGTAAGGATGGTCTCGAAAAGCGATTGGATGATGGAGCCTGCTGAGTAGAATGGTGGCTTACCCCCAATTCCGGGAATATTATTAAAAATCATTTTGCAGGATTGCGGTCTTGTGGAATGCATGGATCATCTGAGATGTATTTCTCACCTAGGTAGGTGTTTAAAGCATTTTGAAATTTGTCCCGATGAACTACGCTGGTCTGATTCTCTCAAAGCGATACGTAGGCAGCTCTAAGGAGCTCAACCACATGCATGATATTGTTATGGTTTTGGTTGTCATTGTTATGGTTTTGTTTGTTTTGGGTGGCCTAAGCATTACGGCTCACCTGCAAGATGTGTTGTTTGTGGCTTTGACATGCACTCGTGCTCACTGGTTGTGGCACGAGTTTTGCCAAAGAGGGGCATCTGTAGACACCCCACCTTGGTTGTCCGTAACGCTTAGGCCCTTTGGTTGTGCCATCGCCTGATGATGAACATGTTAGTACGATTTTATCCGCTTCGAGAAGATGGACTTGATGCAAAGATCTCTTACGGTAGCCTATCGTCGTTTCCTCGCGCCCGGATTTTGAAGGATGTTTGAGAAACCTTTTGTTGAAGTTCCCAAAAATATTTTTGTTGACTTCCGGACTGAGTGTTATTCAAAATATTGAGTGTTTTTATTCCCCAAAAGTATTTTATTTTTAATCCACAAAAAACCTTGATTTTAGCCAAATTTATCGCTAGTTTTGGCCCAATATTCCTTTTATTACACTTTTCACCCTAATTTTCTTTTATTAACATTTAGTCCTTGCACTTTATTTTGTTTCCGTTGTGGTTTAATAATTGTTTGTTTATTATAATTTTGTCATTTAATTCGTTTATTCTTCAAAGATTTTGAATAAAATATTTTCTAAAATCCCACAAATATTTAATAGAGACCGGGAATTTCCCGGGCGAGCGAGGTGCTTTTCAAATAAAACCTTCCCAGTTCGTAACCTGGCTTTCGAATCCAAGAATCTTTTCGCAGACCAAGATCTTTTCGAAACAGCACAAGAGTCATCAATTATTTTTAAACGGTTTCTCGGGTACCAAAAACATTTCCAAAATTAAATCCCGGGTGGCGACTCTTTCTTTTCTTTTTATTTTCAAATAAAAAGAGCCGCGTGGCGCCGTCCCCAAAATGGCGACTCTGTTGGGGATTTGTTTTCAAATTAACTTTTTTATTTTGGCATTTACACTTGTAAAACGACCCCCGAAAGCTTGACACAAAGTACACGCCTAGCGCTGTCAAAGAAAGGAATGGTGCCAGGGTGAGAGCCCAGCCAATCCGGACTAGAGCTTTCCCGGTTGTTTGCTTGATTCAAAATATTAATTAATTTAAAAGTGAGCCAAACTTGAAAAATATTGTGGGATTTTGAAAACAATTTTATTGCCAACCTTTTGCATTGCACGTGCATCGATGTTGGATAAGCCCCATTGCTGTGTCTTGGTTACCCTACCCAGCTCACTGGTGTTATGACATCCGAAAATGCTCAGCAACCTTGGACGATGATGAGTCGGCTTGCTGCTATTACCTTTGTCATGCAGTACACTTGGCACTGGGAGGCAAATATTGGCTCTAGTCTGGGGAACCCCTCTAAACCAAAACCAGCCTTTGCATATAGTGAACCGTAGCACCTTCCAAACTACGACAGGACCCACAAGTTAGGATTATGTGCTTATATCCTGTTACGTGTTTATTGCTTTTTCATGTATATACTATCATTCTGCATGCATACACTTTAGCATAAATATTTTGTTCAGATGGACCTTAAATTGTCACCTTTCCCACAGTCTTACGAGGTTGCCCTACCCGATGAAGAGTCGTGCATTCCAATGCACGTTGTTTAAATCGCATAGTCCTTAGGAAGATGAGACTAAAGATAATTAGGATGCCCTAAAATCTTCAATAAACTCTCATCAGTGATCTTAACTGAAAGAATAATCAACCCCATTTATGAGGATGTTTATTCTAACATCCTGATGAGAGATTATTAAAGAACTTAGTCCATTTTCCAATTTTTCCAAAGTCTTGTTTTCCAATTTCAAAGGATGCATTGTCAAAAGAAATACTGAGGTTGGGGCAGCCTTTTTGAGACCGTTTTCCTTTAATCAAACACCTCCAGTGTCAGCCGTGCTCAAACGGCTTCCTTGTGATCTGGACTAGCCTTAAATGCATTTTTATTTAAGCATCAACAGCCTTATTGCTTTGTCTTGGATGGTCACGAAAATTGATTGGCTCTGGTTCCAACACATAGGAACTTAACCTACCAAGTAGCGACCTACCCATGGCTGTTGAAAACACCTTCTGAGACTTAGGATGATGCACATGACGACACAAACATGACATTCTCCTTTTCAAAATAAAACAAGCAAGGGCACTTCTGAGTTCAATTTTGCTTTACTGTCAATTCCCAGTCGTCAAGCCAAACAAGAAAACCTTACCACTTGGAGTCAACTTTTTCAGAACAAAGGTTGACCCGACAAACAATCCCAATCACCCAACCAGCAGTTAATTCAAACTAAGTCAGAAACATTACAGTCAGATTCAACAAGTTTTTCAGCAATGTCGAAAGCCGCTGGGTCAATAGAGAAAACTGAAGTCCAGGTCTTCAAAGAAGCCATGGAGGAGCAATGTGTGAACAACAACAAGCAGATGGCCCAGATGATGCTCATGATTCAGGAATTATCCTCCCGACTCTCACTACCACCAAGGGGTCCACCAGGAGGTCACGCGCAAGACAATCAGGGTTTGGAAGCAATGATGACAAAAATCACCAAACTTGAGGAGTCTGTTCAGAAACAGGAAAAGATAGCCAACATTGGTGTTGATATGGATAAGTTGTGCCTATTCCCAGATGCCAAACTCCCAGAGCGATTCAAGCCAATAGACTTGGAGAAGTTTGATGGAAGCGGAGACCTGAAAGCCCATTTGTAAACAAATGTCGGCACTCTATCTATGTATGATGTCGAAAAAGATGCAATGGGCCAGATGTTCCAACAGACTCTCACGGGACCGGCGTTGCATTTGTTCTTGAATCTGGATATTTCAAAGAAAAAGACTTGGGAGGATATTAGGGCAGCCTTTGTAGCCCAGTACAACTACAACATCCAGCTCGAAATGACTATTCGAGAGCTGGAATCAACAAAGGTGGGGAAGAATGAATCCTTTGCTGACTTTATCAAAAGATGGAGAGAAAAAGCCTCTCAGATGATGAACAGGCCGTCAGAAAAGGAACAAAGGCGAATCATTACCAGAAATTTGCCCCAGATTTTGCAAAGCACTTGGTGGTGTTCCAAACCACCGCTGATTTCAAAACCTTCTATGAAGCAGGCCTTGCCGTCGAAGAGGCAATATAGAATGGCATCTTTGAGAAAGGTGATTTCAATCCAGACATCCAAAAGGTCTACCTCGGGGACAGTAGCACCATGTATGAAAATACCCCCTCCAACTTCACCATCAATAGCACCAGTAAAGTCAAACCAACCAAGGCCACAACTCAAACCAACCATTCTCAAAAACCACAAAGGACCCTTTCCCAATTCTCCGCGCCTCTGTCCTCAATATATGAAGAGCTCCTCAAAACCGGCCATATCAAACCACTCCCTCCAACTCCTCTACCTCAGAAGCTCCCATCTTACCATAACCCAAATGCCTTTTGTGCATTCCATCAAATGCTTGGTCATGCTACTGATGAGTATCACCGCCTCCGTCACAAAATTCAAGACCTCATCGGTAACAAAGCCATTCTTCCACCAACAGCAAAAACAAACACCAATCCTCATATCAACTCCACCATATTTGACACCGAAAGCATGGGGGATTGCTGAAATGTCAAGGCCAACAAAGAAGAATAAACTGTCAAGGACCATGCCGTAGCTCAATCTTCCACGAGTATTGGGAATATTCAAGTCAGGCCAGATATTCGACTCAAGTTTTCAAGTTTCAAGTCAAGTCTTCACCTCTGTTGTATTAGGTTTTTCTTCGAGTCTTTCATGCTTTTGCTTTCAAATTTGTGTGTCTTCAAATTCGAGTCTGTTATGTCCTGTTGTTATCAAAAAAAAAAAAAAAATAGAGTCAGCATTGTAGTCCCGAACTACGCACGATCTGATTCCTTGCAAAAGGATACGTAGGCAACCCTTAGTGGTTCGATCACAACTTTTGGAAATCAATGTCACACATTTGTGTTGGAGTTGTCATAATAAACTTGAGTTTTTGTAATAATCCCTCCATTTGGAATTGTTCTCCACCATCATTTCAAAATCATGATAATCATGTCAAAACACGAAATGAATTTTGACTGAATCCTCGCCCCGCGAAAGAAGAAGGAACATCAGGCACCATTCCCCGATGCCATCAAGAAGCAAGACTTTGACATGGAAAAAAGCCTGCTAGGTCGAAAACCCGCAAGGGCGGCCTAGGAAAAAATTAAGGCAAAAAGCTCGCTAGATCAAAACTTCAAAGCATGATCTAGGCAAAAGTTAGAGGATCACTGATTCTTTCTACCAAGTTGCGCAATTCAAAATGAAGAAAGACATTGTCACGCCCTCATTTTTAATAATCAAAATACATATAAAAATCCACGTGGGCTAAGTCAAAAGTCATACTTATATCCGTTGAAAAGTCAAAGTCAATAATACAAACCCAAATCAAGTTTAACATATCTCTAGTCAACGAGTGCCCGTACCCGAATTCATAACTGTCAAAAGGATTTTAGAGTTATTACAAGGCTTGAGATTTTCAAAAGATTGAATAAATTGGAATTACATAATCATCTTTCCAAAATACTAATTATAAGGATGATGAAATATCTTCATGATCGGTATGCTTCATGTCACACAACCACACTCCAAGCATCCATCTCATGCTCTTTGCCGGTTACCTGACAATGATAGGGTGAGCTCACTAGCCTGGTAGGAAACCATTCTACTAGCACTAGGTGTATAAAGGTGATAAGTGCATAAGAAATAGATTACCAAGGATGAAATGAACAAACAGTGATACGGGTGACTCAAACCAGTGGTAAGTATCCACAATGTACCCACGTGTCCAACTACGTGTCCAAGAATCCAACAACGTGTCTGTGTGTCCAATTACGTATCCATGTACCCAAATGACCTATTTTCCATTATCCATTGACTTACAAATTCAACCAAATATAATTACAGGGAATTAGTCCCTCTGCCAGATTTCACAGGCTCCGTTCACCATGCCCAGCTATGCTGGTAATATTATGGGGACTTAGTCCCTCTGCCGGATTTCACAGGCTCCGTTCACCATGCCCAACTATGCTGGTAATACTACAGGGAATTAGTCCCTCTGCCGGATTTCACAGGCTCCGTTCACCATGCCCAGCTATACTGGTAATACCATAGGGAATTAGTCCATCTGCCGGATTTCACAGGCTCCGTTCACCATGCCCAGATATACTGGTAATACTGTAAAAAAAAAAATTCATGTTTCACTCATTAAGACTATGTCATTTTCAACGTTTCATTCCAAATATCACAAGGGTCACATCGACCCTATGTAGTACGTGTCCAATTAAATCACATATCAAAATCTTGGTTTAAAGATTTCAAAGTGAAATAAAGGGTTATTTCAATGTCAAAGGTCGATTACACGATAATATGGGCGATCGGGGACCAAACGGGCATCAAAGGACGAAAATATGGGTTTTCAAGAAACCCCAACCAGTTGGTGGTTTTTGCCCAACCAGTCGGGCCGAGGCAGATTCAAGACCAGATTTTCAGAAAACCCCAACCGGTTGGTGATTATTGCCCAACCAGTCGGGCAAACCCAGATTTGACGATTTTTCTCCAAATTACGAGATTTCAACCCATAACTCAATCTTGATAGTCCAAACTTAAAAATGATGGTTCTAAACAACAAATAGGCATGGAGGAAGGATTAAACATCAACCAATTTAAGGATTTAACATTCAAATATGTATATCAAAGGCCAAACAAGAACAAAACCCATTTTAATGGTGATTTTCAAAAGTTACTAGAAATTAGTGGCCATTACAAGGATATATGCCACCAATCAACAAAATACAACTACAGGGAGTAGAAATTTATTCCCTACCTCAAGGTTTTGCTTCCAATCAAGCCAAAAATGAATTTTGAGATCCCCAATTTGTGCTTCCACGTTTTTGGCCCTCCCGGTACAAAAAGATGGTACTCTGGGCTCCCAAACACGCGTAGATGATGAGTCTTTGGTCGATTGGTGAAGACGTTTGATGAGGAGGGAGTAATTTGAGCTCAAAGGAGCAAAAATAGAGGAGAGGGAGGGAGAAAGGACTGCTGAAATTTTCAGGGGAAAATGAGAGGATGAAACTTCTCTCACACTCCTCTCTTTTAACACACAACATGTAATATTACACCACACACCCCCGTATTGACTTGTGTAATGCAATTGTTTCCCATGTGTCTTTTTTTTTGTTTGCGCGTTGATCTACATTTCCGTAAGAAAAATATTTCCTCACATTTACCCATATTCATATTCGTATTTTGAATTTATTTTCCGGGTCCTCATAGACATTCTTTGCATTTATCTCCCAGATAAATATATCCCTTGATAGCCCTTTTGAGCCTGAATCATTTTCTTTGAAAAAGAACCCAGCTAGGCAGCTATCCCCCACAGTGGGGTAAAATAAGAGAAATGAAGTGCCAACGCATGATTTCCAGTGGCACATCAAAAACTCCAGAAAATGTGAAATGCATGGTTACCAGTGGCACATTAAAATTTCAAAAGAATGAAAGTGCCAAACACATAGGCACAACAAATTGCGATTCATTCAATGGAAAAGGGAAAATCAAATGAGTGAAAGTGCCCGAGCAAAAGGGGCACAAAGAAAATGCCCTTCGAAAGCAAGAAGGGGCACCAGGATAGTTCAAAGATAGCTGCTAGCTCTAATAACCCGAAGGAAAATGAATGTTTTGAGCCTACAATCCTTTCTTTGTCAAGCCCATAACCTTGGCCCCATCATAACCTGAATAAAGACCTTTCAGATTGAAAAGCGCGACTTGATAGCAAGAATCCTAGTCCAAAAGGGAACAGTCTAATCTCCCTAAGTCAAAGCATTGTGCAAACACTAGTGTCAGCCAAAGCAAATTGGGGTACATAAGTGGGTCCACATCAGTAGCCCCCCCCCCCCCCC
>JAXBDA010005851.1:0-22823 GCA_036023075.1 Gaultheria prostrata
TAGGCGATTTAGGCGACGACGACTGTTGCTTCTATTTTCATTGGAGAGAGAGGAGAGAAGAACAGAAGAAGTTCTGAGAAGGAGAAGAAGGCGGTGTATTTTGATTTTGGGTTTTTTTTTGGGGGGTTTAGATTGATAGGAGGGGTAGATTGAGAAGTAAATTAATGTTAGGGAGGAGAGGGGCAGAATGGGAAGTAAATTAGATGTTAGAAAGGGGAGGGGTAGATTGGGAATATTTGGGAAATTTTTTGGTTGTATTTATCCAAAACTGGGTTACAATTTCAAATTTTGATTTTCAGTTTTTAGGTCGTTGTATTTAGCCAAAAGGTGGTTGCAAATAGAATTACCCAAAAAAAAATACTAGTATAAAAAGTTCACTACGTTCCCATGTTTGTCCTTCGCATGTCCCTGCCGGCTACCAGCGGTCAATCATGTCCCTGTCTATTCACACCATGTTTTTGCGGGGTGAGCAAAATAAAGGTTAAACTGCAAATTCAGTCCAAAATCCAAACTAATTCAATCGGAAAGGTTTGGTTCGGTTTTCAATTTTCTTGTAATGTGATTTGGTTCCAATTTTAAAAAATTACAAACTGTGATAAATAGTTTGGTTTGTGAATTTACATCGATGGTTTACATTCCAATCCGATCTAATCTGTATGACATTTATATAGATATTTTTTAATATTTTATGTATGTTTTGATATACATAAAGAACACTTTTTTTCTGTAGTCAATTACTACTTTCGTAATCTAATAATACTTCATTCCACTATCCTATTTTTTCACTTCCAAGATTAAATCCCTAAATTACTATATATGGTAACCTATTTTTATGATTTTAATACACTAAACATGCACGGCTTGAACTTAGTCAATTGATATCCTAATCCTTTTGCTCGTTAACTAATTTTCAAATCTAGTGCTAGTACTCTATTACATGGCCCTATTTCTTCACTGATCACAGGTATTCTACTACTCCTATGTTTTAGTTGGTTGGATGTTAGTGAGTTTTGCTAATTTTAATAGATATTATTAATATGGTTATGGGTTAACTTGTCTATGTATTTTTTTAAGTACTTTAAATTATTTTATGAAGATGATATCTCAATTTCAAGAGAACCATGGTTTAAAACCGAAACTGAACCGTATTCTAATGGATTGGAATTGTTCTATGAATTTTATGGGTTAATTTGGTTCTCTAGATTCATAATCCATAGATAATTATTTGGTTCTTGATTTATTATCAAACCGGACTAATCCAGTCCATGCTCACCCCTAGTCTTTACCGCCTATTGATATCACATTGAGGTAGTAATATTAATTGAAGGAATCCTACCCATTATAATTATCGATATTATTAGCATTAGTATGTATATTATTAGTATTATCGCCTATAGATATCACAATGAGGTAATAATAACGGAGGGAATCCTAATAATTATCGTTAGTATGTATATTATTAGTATTAGTATTTTTATTACATGTACAGAACACTTGTCTTAAACACATTCACATGGATACAAGGACACATGATGTTTTCTTACACATCGATCAGTTAATCAATCATAAATCATTAATACATGCTCTATAAAAATGTGTTTGAGCCTCCCAATTCTCCAAATTGTTAATCCTCGTTTATGTGGTGTACTCCACCAGATCCTTTAAATTAAAATATTTTATTATATTTTGTGTATATTTAGTTTTATTTATATAAATGTAAAATGAGACATATCTTATAAAAAATATTTATTTTTTTTGGCCACTATACTTTATTGGTCAATTATTTTAATTATAATTTATTTTTTTATTAAAAACCAAATTTTAATATAGTTGGGTGATATTCAATAATTTTAAATTTTGCATATCCAACATAAATATTTTAAAATTTCTTACCCACCAGAACTCCAATTTTTTGGCGAAGTAGTTTTATTTTTCAAACATGTTCGCGAAGTGCTCTGGTTTTCAAACTATTTGAAAAAATACTTCTTAATGCAATATCAAATTGCGCTATCCTTATCAATATCCATCTCCTCCGCGATGGATACAGGAAGTAAATTTAAGAGTATAACCATAGAGAAAAGGCAGAGGGAATTAGGAAAAAGAGTGGGAAGAGCATAAGGGTATAGTTGTGAAACTACCTGAAAAGTTTGTGTCATTAAAAGTAGTAGTCGTGGAATTATCAGCTCCCTATTAAAAAAAAAAAGGTCATTTTGATTCAAAATAGATAAGAGTTGATACGTTTTACGTTTTATTGCTTTTTATTGTCATAAAAAGGTGAATTTTAAGATATAAGTTCTCATGTCATATTTAGAAAGATAAGAGATAATTGTCGATTTGGAGTGTCGGTGAAACAAACATAGAAGCCAATGGGAGTTAATTCTCATTTCTTTTATGTGAACCGGGTATCTATCATTAGAAAATATATCACAAGGTGCCAGTGAAATTTACCCCAGTTGGTGTGATTAGAGCATCTCTAGCTCTTACCCTTTTTTTATACATAAATTAAGTCAAAATTTGAATATAGACTCAATTTGGGTGTAAGCACCTCCAGTGGCCAAACCGCCTTTTTACCCAAAAAAAAAGCCTATCAATGCCAACATGTTAAATAAAAGGGACAAATTTGAGCCTTGAAAACAGGTAAAGAAAATGGGTTAAGGCACTGATTTTTCCATAATGGGGTAGAGATGGGGTTTTGCTCATTTTACGGGGAAAAAAAAAGTTTAAGTGAATAAATAGGTCAAAATCGAAGATGCTCTTATATTCTTGACGAGATATAAAACTAGACAATAACAATTTCTACTAAAGCTCGGGATGGGCCACATGCTTAACTGGACGGTTCACTCACTTTTGTTAGGTCTCCAAGGCTTGCATCAAGTATTAAGGTCACGAGTTCGAGCCTCAACGCCTTCAATTTGAAATAAATTTTTGTAAAACTTCAATAAATTGTTGAAGGGACCAAGGGATTGAACCCACAACCTCTGGCCTAAAACACGGATACGTTACCACCACGCTATAATCGCCGGCTATTGGAATGTTTTATATACATTGGAGTATTTAATAATATCTCTTTATTTGGGGACCCTATTATTGGACCAAAAACCGGAAGCCCTAGGCGGCCACCTGTTCGGCCTATGTCCAAGACCAGCCCTGCACTCTCCCCTATGGCTGCTTTAAATGGCAGTAGCTCCATTTTCTTGATTGCAACAAACTTTGGTACTCGAAATAGAGAAGAGAGATATTAGCAGTCAAGGTGGTTTTTGGTTATTTTCTTTTTTAGCTATAAGACTCGTTGTAACTTATTTCAATGAATTTTTTTTTTTAGATCGAGTAGATAATTTAAGCATATATTGTTAAAAGTTTAAGTCTATCTCAATCCTCCCCTCTTCATATCCCCATCAGTTGAATATTACATGTATTATTGTTATATTGCATCTTTCTTAAGTTTAATTAGTATGGTGGTTGATGTGATCTTTCTTGATAGAATGCAGAACTAACAAACAACGAAAAAGATAGTGAGTTGAAAAAAGTCGATATTTCGTATTAATAAAGTTTCCAGAAAACTCTATAAAATGAACACTTTAAATTGTGATGATGATATCTCGAAGGACCCTAGGAAGACGCACTACATTCTTGTAGTGCACAAAGTTGAATTTGGACTCTTGAGGACCTAAGCCAACAGAGGATTTGAGTAATGAAATTACCAAAATAACGCACAAATAAAAATACTCCATAACATGTGTCATTAAGGTACGTCGGTATGATTGTGCGAAACAATCCTGGGAAATATCAAATTAATATTGTTTTCCTTGTACGTGTAAAATGTAACCTACAAAGATCCTCATCCATCTATATCACGATACCTAATCGTGAAGCTCACAAGGGTTACAGCAAACCTGTAACCATCTTAACCAAATGAGCGAATATAATAAAGTAACGAGTCCCAAATAAAATCTCGTAAGAATACTCAAATTATGTCAATAATGTGCATCATGTCACACGCAGTACATTAAACAGCTTAAAAATTTATTGTGAGATCCAATAGCAGCATTTATGACTTTAATGCACAAGCACACCAAATGATATAAGAGATGCACCACATTTTCCAATCAAACTGAATTAAGGATCAACAAATTAGACATATATATTGTAACACTTGTGCCAACTCCTCAAAAGTGAACTTACATATCCTGCTCATGCTCATCGACCAGAGCAGTTTCTGCAATAGACCGGCATCAACAACGCTTATATCCGCTTTTAGATGCACACCATAAACACCATATCCTCTCTTTTGCAGAAGTCTCATGTTCCTTTTAAGCTCCATTTGTTTGGATGTAAAATGTTTTTGCAGAAAATGTATTACTCAATTTCTGGTGTTTGGTGAGGCAACAACAACAACAACAATGATTTACGGTGTGGGGCAAACACCAAGTAAAACATTTTTACTTGTAAAATAATTTACTTCATTTGATGGAAAATGATTTACGGTCAAAAGTCATTTTTGATTGATGGCTCTCGGTGAGTGAGCTCTCCACAAATAGATCAATTCGAAACAGGGGGCAACTTCGTACCTAAAGACTTTGAGAATATGATCCCTGCTAGAGAGAGAGAGTGGATTTTACAACAAGAAACTAACTCCTATCCACCCAAACAAAACCCCAAATTCTCTACGTCAGTTCTCTCTACAATTGGGAGATCTACTATTTTGTTTACATTCCAAGTTGATTTGAAATGTACTTCAAAGTCTATATTGTACTTCAAAATCTCTACGTGAATCACTCGTTTGAAATGTACTTCAAACGAGTCTCTCTCTATGTCAGTTTTCTCTCTCTACAATTGATTCGCAATTGTTAAGCTCAATTTTTTCCGCTTCAAACGACTCTCTGGTCTTAGCATGAACAGATACTGGGCATCTTCGATGAGAAGGAATTGGATCAGAAGCATTCTTCATCGACAGTGGCACTATAAGCTCCCGAGAACTCTATTTGCACTTTTTCTCTGTAGCTTACTTAAGATATTCTAGCTATTACCACCTAGAGCAGCCAGTCGTTAGCGCTTTCAAGTCAAGGTGTCATGGGTGATCTATCTCATGCCAAATAAAATTCTCCTCGCAAGTAACTAAAAGGGTATCAACCACTACCCTATGGCCCGTCCATTTATCCCGAACACATTTTGACAAAGGCTTTCTGCATCACAAGTATACATTCATGAATCCTAAGAGGCCGGTTCTGATGCTCTGAGATTCATGAGCAATTGATCGACCAACTTACGAAGAATTTATCTTACCAAGGATTCCATTGGGAAAGACCCATGCTACCAACGAGCCAACCTTCCTCCGAGAAGGGCTGCCTACCCTAGATTTCACCGAAATAAGACCAATCAGAGAGAAAACTGACGTAGAGAATTTGGGGTTTTGTTTGGGTGGATAAGAGCTAGTTTCATTTTACAAGTAAAAATGTTTTACTTGATGTTTTCCCCCACCAAACACCAGAAATTGAGTTAAAAAATTTCCGCAAAAAGATTTTACATCCGAACAAACGGAGCCTAGTACGAAATGTCTGATTGGAAGAAAAATGGAATGAAACAAAAATAAAAAGAAATTTCAATGTCCCCATTCGTGAATTTAAATCACTGTTCTTTTCTTTAACGAAATGTTTTATTGGGTAAACTCAGTAGCCAGGAATTTTTTTTTAAAAGAGTAAATATATTAATTTCATGGAAAAAAAATTCAACAATTAAAGATCTGAAAAAAGACATTGACAAAATAAAAAAACAGGTAAAAATGTTCCCTCAGAAGTAAGACAAATAATGTATCGATCACAGAATGATCTGAATTAGCATGGTCATAAAACATCACAGAGAACATCAATCCCTTTTTTTTTTTGTAAAGAATTAAGTAGAAATTCAATCTAAAAATCAAAGGACAAAAATTGAGGATGAAGCTCAGATACATGTTGGATGGTTCTATTCCCAGACCTTCTCTTTAGAAAGGTCTCATAATGAGCTGGGATTAACATTTATCATCATCGCAATACACCACCCCTTTAATAATCAGATGCATAAAATGATTACCAAAAACAAAGGTTTTGTTTATCTCTAAAAATAAAGAAAATCACAAAAAAAAATAAATAAAATGTGAGATGGAATCAGTAGACAGACAGAATAGCAAAAATCGATCATCTGTGGAATCCATCTCTACGGTTGTCTGGCCGCTGCCTGATTTTCCTAACGAATCCACCACCAGAAGGGAGTTATAATCACCTCTGTGTGAATTGTACTCGAAGGTAAACCAGACGTTCAATATATGCATTGTTGTTACGGAGAGAGAGAAACGAAAAATCGTAGATTTTTCTCTCCCTACAATTAACACAACGAATGCTAGTTAAAAAAATTATTGCTAATTACAGCAAATTGGGGGCTCATATCAAGTGTAATTTTTAGGAGAACTGTCATCGTGGGCGAAACCCTAATCGAAAGAGGGGAAGAGAGAGAAAATGAAGAGATTTCGTGATTTGAGACGCCAAACCCTAGGGCGGCACCTAACTCACTGGATCTCCATCCTTTTAACTCTTTTCCTAACGTCGAATGGGCTCTCGGTTAAGAGAAGAACCCACTCAAGCCTCTCTCTTTGTAATCATGGCCACAATAATATTACTCCATCTAAGAAGAAATCGAGAGAGAGAGAGAGAGAGAGAGAGAGAAAGAGGAGCAAACCAGAGCTCCAGATCTGGATGAAGGGTCAGAGGCGTTTGGGAGCCTCTACCGTATATAGTCCTATATATATAGAAGTAGATCGTAAACCCTAGTACCCATCTAGTGATCTGTCCCAACCGGGGTTTAAGAAAAGTTTTTAATTTTATTTCTTTGGGCTTAAGAGCTCTGTTGGTTGTTGAGGAAAGAAGTGAAAATGAATGGAAAATTTAAAAAAAAATTCCCTTCCTTTGTTTGGTTGTCAAAAAAGAAAGAGGAAAATAACCAAATTTCTATCTAATTTTCTTCCCATTTCCTTTCAATTTTTCCTCTTATTCCTTCTTAATTATTTTCTCTTTCTTTCCATAACTTCCAAACATAGCCTAAGTTTGAACTCTCAAATTTTGATACTCCTAGTTATGGTATGGGAGAGTTTTTTCCTTTACAGTATTTTTTTTTAGATTTGAAGAGTGATTATATAATGAGATTGTAATTGTTTTTGTCTAATGAAAATTTACGTTACAATCAATTAGATGGCATGAGAAAAATAATCGATTTATAATAATATGTAATGGTAATAACGCTAAATTTGAAACGGTACCTCGTATCTCATCGGTACCGGTACGACATCAAGAAACTTGCGTATGAGTGTCATTTGCAGAAAAAGAAATAGGTAATTGATTTTCACACCCCCAAATTGATACACTTCATTTTTGTCTTTTAGTGAAATTTTTAAGGGGGTGCGGATATCAATTTAGAAGGTGTGGAAATCACTCTCCGAAAATCAATGGTGTATCAGTATTTCCTAGGGAATAGATTTATGAAGATTTTGATTAACATGTGAAAAGGAAGAAAAAAGAATACTCCTCCTCCTACTACTACTCTAAAGCTTTTTAAGATTATATTTTCTACTTAACTAAAACAAAATAGTTTTTGAGAATATGCCAAACTAAGTTGTTATTTTCATTACCAAAAAAGAAGTTGTTATTAGTATTTTGGGCAAATTACACTAACCTCCCCTGAGGTTTCTGACTACTACAGATTCCCCCTTCAGGTTTGAGAAATTACACTGTCCTCCCCTGTCAACGTTTGTCTAGAGACGGTAGTGGATGGAAAAGGGTCAATTACGTATTTACCCCTCCTTATCAAATAGGGTGGATCTCGAAGCCTCTTTTCCTCGTTTCTTCTCAACTGGATCTCAATCCTCTCTCTCTCAACTGGATGAGTCTTGTCACCAACCCACCCACCCTCACCCTTTCTTGTCGCGCGGAAAAATGGCGGGAGGCCACCTCACCACAAGTCATTCTACCTTGTCATCAGAGATGGAAGTCACTTGTCACCTCTATAATTTTCGCGGGAAAAAATGGAGGGAATTCACCCCACCACCTCTTCTTGACTTATTCTATAAGTTGTGAATGTATTTGTTGAGAGTACCCATTTGACTCCACACAGAGAAGAGGTGAGATACTTCATGAGAGAGACGATAGGTTGAGAAGGAAAAGTTCCAAAGGTTGTGTGTACTGGACACGAAGAGCTTGGAAAACAATTTCACAAACAAGGTTAGAAGAAACACAAAAGAGTGTTGATTTTGTTCAATCAAAGCACAAAGGTAAGTCTCTAACATATATTTTTATCCATTTGCATGTCTACTTTTGGATTACCAATTAACTTGTAGATGTAATTTTGTGAAATTTTGTAAGCCCTAACAGATTTTGTTTTAATTTGTTTTTTTTTTTTTTGCTTTGCATGTTCTCATCCTGTCATTTAGTTTCATAACAGGGAAAAATAGGTATGCATGATTTCGTAATTCGTCACAATGGTCAACAATACCATGTAAGAAACATAGACTCTGATATGTATAGTTACATGGATATGGTTGCTGATACTTGTGAGGTTGCATTAAGTAATGTCTCTGCAAGAAATTCGTTGTCTCTAGAACTCTATTGTTTTCTACCAGGGTCATCTGTTAGGATGGAAATAGAGAATGACAAAGATGTGTTGATTGTGTTTGAACTATTTGTTGGATTTAGGCAGATCGACCTGTATTTTAATGTTGACCAACCTCCCAATCCCCTTGAACCAGTGGATGTTACTACTGACCTTGGTAGTAATGATAAGTCTGAAACTGGAAAGGGTAAATATGAGCATGGTTCTAGCAGTAGGTCTGGAAAGGAGGTTGACACTGGTCCTAGCCTTGTACAACAAATGTGGGCTGGGTTAGACTGTTATGATGATGTGAATTGGTCTAAACTTGGTCACATTCCCTTCATTGATGAGGGAGATGAGTTAATTTAGTATAGTAATAATGAGGACTTAGATTGGGATGTGAATGAACATGGGGGATATATGGGATGATGGTCATAGTAGCACAAATTCTGGTGATGGTTCTGATGTGGATGATAGGGTCCAAAGTGAGGATAGTGCAGGTGGGATGTCTAGTTATGAATCTGATGATGGGGATGGACATCTTTTAACTGATGAGAATGACGTTGAAGCCATTAATGCAGATAGGTATATGAGGGGTAAGAGGTTTGAGATAAAAGAAGGGGAGAAAATCTGTTTAGAAAAAGGGATGTTATTTGAAGATGTCTCCCACTTTAGGACCGTGTTGAAGGAGTTTGCAATAGAGAGGGAGTTTAAACTTGTTAGGTTGAAGAATGAAAAGAGTAGAGTAACAGCTCAGTGCAGTGCACCTGGATGTAAATGGAGGATCCATGCCTCTCCAGTGCCAGACAAACTGACTTATAAGATAAAGAGTTTAGGACCTGAACATTCCTGTGTGAGAGTGGAGAGCAATGCTGAAGCAACATCCACATGCATTGCAGACAAGTATATTAAAACACTTACGAATAACTCTGGGATGACCATTGAAGCTATTCATGATGAACTAGTAGAAAACCATGGCCTTGAAGCATCAAGGATGCAGATTTACAGAGGGAAGAGGAAAGCTTTAGAGGCCATTGAGGGGAATCATGCAAAGGCTTACACCAAGCTGCCACAATATGCTGCAGAGATTAGAGAGACTAACCCTGACAGCTTGGTGAAGCTTGAACTAGAGAGAATTCCCCCCAATGTTAACTTACCCACCTTTAGGAGGATGTTTATTTCATTTGCAACCATTCAACAAGGGTTTAAAAATGGTTATAAACCATTCATTTGATTGGATGGCTGCCATTTAAAGGGACCATTTGGAGGTGTTTTATTGGCTGCTATTGCAATTGATGGTAACAATGGTTTGTACCCTCTTGCATTTGGATTAGTGGAGAGTGAATGCAAAGATAGCTGGGCCTTTTTCTTATACTACCTGCACTCCATACTTGGTGATGGCCCCCAACAAAGGCCTTGGACAATCATGAGTGATGGGCAAAAGGTAAAGTGTTAATTTGTTTCATTGTTACATTGCTTTCTACATTAAGATAAATTATGTCTTGTACTTGTACTAATACACAACCTGAACTTGTTTATTGATAGGGAATTGAATCTGCATTACTACAAATCATGCCAGAGGCAGCACACAGAATGTGTTGTAGACACTTGTTCTCAAACTTCAAAGGTAGATTCCCTGGACTTAAGTTAAGATCATTCTTTTGGGCTGCAGCTAGAGCATACACTGTTAGAGAATTTAATTATGCAATGGCTGTTATTAAAGATACATCAACTGAGGCATATGATTGGCTTATGGGGCTGCCTCCCCAAATGTGGGCAAGGCATACATTTGACAGTAGGGTGAAGAGTGAGCATGTCACTAATAATATGGTTGAGTCCTTTAATAATTGGGTTGGAAATTCAAGGGGAAAACCTGTGTTAACTTTAATTGAAAACATAAGAACTAAGCTAATGGGTAAACTTCACAAAAAATATGAAATGGGTTCAACATGGCAGTCTTTGGTGACTCTTTCCACAAGGAAGAGGTTAGATGTAATAAACCAGTCTAGGATCTGCAAAATAACCTTTGCTGGTGGTGAGGAATACCAAGTGATTGAAGGAGTTGTGTCACATGTTGTCAACCTTAGAGCTAGGACTTGTTGTTGCAAAGTGTGGGAGATCAGTGGGATACCTTTGCAAGCATGCTGCTGCTTGTATTTCCTACAAGAGGGTCAACATTGAAAAGTATTGTCACACTTACTTCCATAGGGATACATATTTGAGGGCTAATGGTGAAATTATTCACCCTGTGCATGATGAGACACTATGGGAAGAGGTGGCAGGAGAACTAGTGCAGCCTCCACCTCTCAAGAGATTACCTGGTAGACCTAGGAAAAGCAGGAGGAGGGAAGCTGATGAACCTGTCCCAAGGGGTGGTGAGTCTAGAAGATCATGCACAGTTAGGTGTGCAATCTGCAAGCAGATTGGGCATAACAAAAGGACTTGCCAAAGGGCTCCTGTTAGAGGCTTTACAAGGGGTAGGGGAAGCATAATGACAGGTAGGGGATGCTCACAAGCTGCAAATGTGAACAATGGAACCACAATCAGAGGTAGAAGCATTATCATCAGAGGAATAGGGAAGGCCAATAGGGGAACAAGAGGAAGGGGTAGAACTGCAGGCACAAAAGGAAGGGGAACAAATTCAGCCACAAAAGGAAGGGGACTAAATGCAGCCACAAGGGGAAGGGGAACAAATTCAGCCACAAGAGGAAGGGAACTAAATGTAGGGACATCAGGAAATGGCTCTTTTGCTGCTACGAGTGATTCTAATACCATGGTAAGAACCAACTTAGTTTACTTTTTTATTTGTTATAATGTCCATTTTGATTGTTTAGTAAATGGTAACTTAACTGAATCAAATACAGGGGAGTGGTGGGGCAGTTCATGTCCAACCAACTCAATGGAGCATGACTTGAACATGGTTGCATCTTTCAATCTCAGGTAGAACTTAGTATTTTGTTATGGCACTTGGTAATCTGTTGGAAATTTAAATTCTGCTGTAATTCCTTAACTTCTAATACTGGTGTGTACCTCATTATCCTCAGATGGTTTTGGTAGATGAAGTGTTCCATCTGAGAGGGAAAGATGCTGCATCTTTTGGTACATTTTGGTACATCTTTTGTGTAACTTTAACTACTAGGTCACTAAGTATATTTTGGTATATCTTTTTGGCTTTGAATATGCCTTCTAGTACATATTTTGGTTTTGCCTAGACCTTTTTGTGCAACAAAAATGATAGAGACACACCCCCACAGCCACACCCAGCCACACCCTCTCTCACATGGGGTGTGGTCCCCACATGGGGCCCGCGTGTGGGGACCACACCCCATGTGAGAGAGGGTGTGGCTGGGTGTGGCTGTGGGGGTGTGGTTGTATCACTATTCTTTGTGCAACAAGTGGTGTCAATGTTCCATACACTTCCACTAACAAGCATATGAAGCTATAGTTTACAATGGCATATGGATCAAGTTGTATTTACAGATTGGCAGTGGCTTTTGCTGAATTTGGAAGGGATGCCATCATGGGTTTTTTTTGTAAGGGATTCTAGATATGTAATATTGCCATGTAATGTACTGTAATGAACCATGGTTATATATTTGGTCAAGTAATCTTTAAATATACTATAACAATGTAGTTGGTGCCCTCAAAAGCCTCTAAACCTCAAATCCTAATTTTCTAGAATTTCTAATTATTTTTATCCCACAAAACAAACTAAAAAAACTCTGTCCACTCTCATTGCTTACACGTGTCCCATAACTTCCACCCATACATGCAGTTACACCATAACTTCCCCAACACCCCACTTCCTATTCCTCTCCCACCTCCCCACTCTTTTTTGTAATCACCAGGAGAAAAATTTCACGTAGACAACTCCTTCCTCTTCCAGGTCTCCTCCATGCACGTTCCCAGCCTTTTTGTTGCACACAAACATAAAACTTTTTCCTGATGTGGCGATGCCCATTCTCTCCCCCCATTCAACCAACTCCTCCTCTGGTGGTTCTTTTACTGTTCATTTGTTTGTGGTTTATCTTCAGAATTTTACATTGTTGCCACTTTTTTTCCTTTTATTGCAGAGAAGAGAGGGGATGTTGTTCTTCAACCTTTGACCATTATTTTTTGGACATCACTTCGATTGGTTCTACTTCTACATGGATCCTTTGTACTTTCAAAACTGAGAATACGAAATAGAAAATTGATACTACAATTTACTGTGATTTATTTTATTTTATTTTTACCGTCTACCTTTTTCGAATTATGGATATCTAATTTGTTGTTCATATATTTTATCTTTCTATTCTATCTCTCTGATTTCCAAAGTTCAGTGTGTATGTGACTATTACTATCGGGTAATTTGCGCCTATTATGATTGTTAGTCATTTGCAATTGTAGAGGACAACGAAGATTATCAAAAGTTAACTAAAGGAATGATTTAATTCCCACACTACTGAACCCACGTCCCGATTCATTTCCAATCCCACTCTTTACCACCAGATTTTAGAATAGAAAATCCAATGTACACGTAAACATTTCCTTCCTCCTCCTCCATGCATTCCCTTAGTTCTACAGACCCACAACTGTCGTGCCGCAACTATACCGAAACAGGTTCGAAGATGATTTTCTGTTTATTTTATGTAACTATACCGAATTAGGTTCGAAGATGATTTTCTGTTTGTTTTGTGTAATTCAATCCTATATTTCTATATTGCTAACGGTATTTCCATTTTTTTGTTCTCTAGATTTTGATTAAAGTACGTAAGAGGCCGTGTTCTTATTCAATTTACTACAACATTTGGTTTCTACACTCCTCATCCAGTGTGCAAAGGTTAGTTCCAATATAAATTACATTCACATATCAATACGTTCTGTTTTCCTCTTAAAATTATGCAATTCAACAATTTGTGTTGCAATTCTCCGCCGACCCACAAAAAACACCACCCCTCCATGAGTATTGTTTTCCCCAAATTTATTGCTCATATTTAGGTCTCAGTTTACTCACTATTTTTTTTCCGGTCGGCAATTTTGTTACTGTTATTAACACCAGGAAACTATAAATTGCGTTCAAATTTTAGTATTCACATGCTACCATTATCTTATGCTAGATATATTATGCGTTAAATTGTGTCGTGTTAATCTCGCCCGTGCATAGCACAGGTTCAACGCTAGTAACAAGATGCAAATGTTCTACTAGCATACATTTTTATGACATCATTACATATCATGGAGCCAATTGCAATACATTAATGCATTACATTTACTACTTGAGCACTACAGCCACTACTAGAATAGTTACACAAAAACACATCATAAAAATGGTACCTATGAACATAGCCTTAGCCATCTCATAAAAGGCCCTTGTTTCTGCAGTTGCAATGCCTTCGCCATGGCATTAGTCATAGGCACATAGCTTTGAGTTTGACTGGTGATGGTTCTGATTGGAGCATCACCAACAAGGGCCTTCCGCCATTCAAAAAACTTGCATTTTTCAAGTTCACAGCCATAGTATAGCCATCCTGGGTTGGTGGATGATTCTAAAATCCCAACCTCAGCCCTCTTCCCACATTTGCACCTTTATTTTGGAAAATTATCATTTTTCCAGCAGGGGACTTCCACCATTCAAAGAACTTGCATTTGTCATCTTTACATGCAAAGAAAAGCCTTCCTGGGTTGGAGGATGACTCTGAAATCCTCACAACAACTATTTTTACACATTTGCACTTTTTATTCTGGAATGTTGGCCTTTGGCTCCATGAATTTGGAGGAAGATGAGATGCCATGAAAGCTTCTCCAATTTTCTTCTTGTTGTTGGCAGAGAGTGGTGAGAGTGTATAGAAGATCAGTTGGGATATAGTGAGAGTGTAGTGTAGAATATCAGTTGGTGTTCCTCTTTTTTTTTTTTTTTCTGTTCAACCAACTGAATGGGGGCAAACTACCCTTTTAAAGGGAAGCCCCCCAACGGCTAGATTTGCCCAACAGTTGGGTAATGGGTGAATTAATTGGGTTAAGGGCAAATTCGTCACATTGTTGTTGCTTTTGGTCATAAAGTTGACAGAGCTAACGCGTCTTTAACGGCTAGGATGTCTGTGTTGTACAGTACCAAACCACAGGGGAGGACAATGTAATTTCTCAATCCTGAGGGGGGAATCTGTAGTAGTCAGAAACCTCAGGGGAGGTCAATGTAATTTGCCCTAGTATTTTTCTTTATAAACTTCAAAAAATTAATTTATTTCACATAGTTTCAGAAATGACACATGAGAAACAACTTCAACAGAGAACCATTTTTTTTCTTTCCCAGTGTGCGCTCCATGCGCGCTTTGTATTCTTTAGTTTTATGGCAGCCGTGTGAGTTTATACATGTTCTTTAGTTTATACTATATAGATCCACGATATTAGTTTATATAGTCACGAACACTTTACCCAAAAGTAGGTGCTGAACAAATTCAGGAAAGATTTTCTTCTAAAGCTATAGCCTAACACCAGAAATTGGAAGTTCGGTAAACATTTTACATGTAAATGGTTTTGCGTGAAAATATTTTTCATTGTAAAATATTTTACATTGAAAGAAACGGAGCCTATGTAAGTGTTTATTTGTTGCCTATGTTTATGTCAAAAACTACATAATAGACATAGCTCCTAGCAAATCTTGGAAGAATTGCCACATGATATGGACGCTGGTTTGCGCAATGGGCACGTATTCCTTCAACAACAAAGGTACGTTATCTGTACGCACAGAAGATTAGGTCTGTTGCTGATTCATATAGTGCAAGTGTTTACATCAATATATCCATTACAGGTATCAGGTGAACACTAACATGAGATGAGAGAATTTTATTATCCAAATAAATAAAGAACCAAGAAGTGACCCAAACAACAAAAAGTAAAACATAGTTCCTCATTTTCTACTCTTCTAATTTACGTACCTTACAACTAGGAATTACACCAAAAGCAGGACCGGTGTTGGCACCAACCCTGTCACCTCCTACGTTTAAGAGACTTGAGACTCTTTAGTTGCTGGATTATGCAATCAATTACCTCTTTTAGACGCGCTCTCCTTCCCTCCTTGAAGTTCCAGAGTTCTTTCACAACATACCTCCCACTTGGATTATATTCATTTAATTCCAATAACGCATTGACCACAGCATTGTATGCTGCCTCACCCCATAGACGTCTCAATTCTTTCAACTTAGCATCCTCCTCATCAATTATTTCCTGCATTTTGAAGGAATTGTAATCCACAAAAGGAATAAATCTCAACATACAAAAAAGAGGAACATCAAGCAACAAAGGTAACAAAAAAAAAAAAAAAAAAGAAAGAAAGGAAAAAAGTGTCCAACAAACGTGTAGAGAGTCGAGACCAATGTATATCAAACAGAATTTCCCGGATTCTTGTCCTTTAAATGATGTTTGCTCTTACAAGTGTAACATAAACTGGTGCATGGATTTTTGTAAAGAATCTTAAATCTAATGTTTTGCTATCACCATGGACAGAGCGACGCCTAAAATGCTTACCTGGGGAACTCCATAAACGAATGCGCCATCAATAGAAGTTTAAAATGTGCCCATTGGTATGAGTAGCTTTCCATTGACTAGCTACCTTGTCTAAACCTTTGGAGTTTAGCCAACAACTGGTTGCTCGTTAATGCTCTTCATTCTTTTGAATAACTACTAGATTGAAGGCAAAGAATCATGCGACATAACCAATGATAGACACACCTTCCCTGTGTCCAGCTTAACCACCATAACTTCTATTTTGTAAATCCTGCAATTCCTATATATTTTACACTAGGAATAGGGTTGTTCCCATTCCACTAAACACAAAAATGAAGGTATTGGCCACTGGTGTTTTGCAATTTGTTAAATTACTGCAGTGTGGGGCAACAAAAGAAAAGGAATAGAAAAAAAAGGCGCCGGTGTTGTCTTTGTATGATATGGCTAAAGAACCATACCTGCAATTTTCCATCTTTGGTCATTTTTTTAAAAGGCTGCCAACTTGGATCTTTCACTTTTTCTTGCCACAATGAGCTTTGCTCCACAGCTCTTACCTCCCAATCTTCACTAGAGAACCTCTGTAAACATACATCTTGAAAAGGTTTCTGATCAACCTCTCCCATCCTTTTGACTCCGATTGTCACTACATCCGACACATTTGGTAAAACCTATATGTGAAGACAAGGATATCATTCAAACAAGAATTTGGAATCCCATTAAGTATTCCAAAATCGTACTCCAGTAGAACCACGTGTCATGTGCTAAAGAGTTGTGCTATTGCGGTTTTCTATTAACCATTTTAGCCCTGAAGATCAAGTGCTCACATTGATCAATTCTTTCCGAGCATCCTGCAGCTCAACATTGCTCATGTGCTCTCTAAGTATAAGTGTCTGGTTAAGGGTTTCCACATCATGCAAGTCGTCAACTTTTTCAGCCAATTCTTCCTTCAAAGCATCAAGCTGGATACACAAGCTATAGTCATCTTCAACGCCATTCTGGGCTTTCAGCTGCATCAATCATGACCAAACTTCCCATCAGCTTACAGGAAAATTAGAAAATGATCAAGGAAAACTCGACTTGTGCCCGAAATTAGATAAAAAAAAAAAAAAACTCCAAAGAAGAGATAATGGGGTACAAGTTTCATAGAAGGAGACCAAATTGATGACAAGATAATTTGGAACAGGATAGACAGGATCCTTTATACACGGAATGCTATGTACTTTATCAAAACTTCTTTGTTTGACAAACATGCAATCTATTGGACCATACATCAGCAATTAGAATCTAAATTTCAAGCGCGCAAAACATGTTCATATTGGACCCTGTTAATGGAGCAAAATAATTAGAATATGAAGCTAAACCAAACCCTACTAAAAAGAATTCAGCAGGTCTACAGGTGTTGTATTTAATCACTGAGGCATAGAGACAATTATGTGGGACAAACAGTCCAATTCAATAGCACTATCTACTGTCTAACTTGTTTGAGAGCCTTTCTGGTAGATCTGGACCCATACGCTCATTAAAATTCTTTTAAGATCAAGGTTACAGTATAAGCATATCCTAGATCTGTTTAAATGACTATCTTTTGGCTATCAAAGCTGTGTTTTAGAAAGCCATCACAGCTAGGCCACAAATAAAAAAGTGGTGATACGTTGGAACCCTACTTGGTAGGAATACAATCCCACCCAGGTTGGGTATGGAATAGGTGATCACTTAATATAATATTGGGACCTCTCCACCTAAAAGCTTAAGCTTTTGGGTTGAATCTAAAGTGGTATCAGAGAGGGGCTCATTCCATAAAATGTGAGAATTTATATTTTTGCAATTCAAACCCCAAGATAACAGACCAAACATAAAGGTGCCACAATGATAGAACCAAAAAGCCACACATGAAAAACCACAAAATGCTAAGGGGGATGTTAAGGAATACAATCCCACATTGGTTGGCTACAGAATGGGTGATCACTTAACATAGCATTCAGATCTCTCCACCTAATAGCTTAAGCTTTTGGTTTGGATCCAAAGTTCCCACACTTCGTACTAGCACAACTACTTGAAACGCTTGCACTAGGTAATGCCAACTTGTGAGCCTACTTTTTCTCCTAATGGTTGAGGCATGAGCAAACATGATGTAGAACTGGACCAATTTAGTCGCCGTTCTATACAAGTAGAAACAAAGAAGAAGGGTACAGTCTTGTTAAAGAGACACTGAGTTGTTTCAATGCACAAGCATACATTTTCCTTCTCGGCAAGTAAGTTTTTTCGCTCAAGGTCAACTTTGGCCCTTTGCTTCTCCAATTCTTTAGCTTGTAGCTCAAGTTCCTGACTTTGATTCACCAAGTCATCTTTCAGCTTTTCATTTTGCTGCCTCATGAAATGCATATTCCTCATTTGACCTTCCAATTCGAGCTTCAGCTTTTCATTTTGTACCCCAATGAACTCCATCTTTCTCATTTCTGCGAGAACTTGATACGTTAGTGAAGGAAAATAACTTTTATATGCTGCAAACTATTTTAATAAAAACATCTATTTGAAAGACCAATGCTGCAAACCAACTACCAGAAAGTAAATAAAGTACTCTACTTCAGAGACCGACCAGCTCAGACCACCACATGCTTTTATACCATTTTGATGGACACGCAGACCAATCAACTGTAAGGGAAAGAACTTGCCAGAGCCAACAATTTTCCCAGGAGGGCAACATTAAGTGAAACGGTTACGTACTAACGTAAAATTTCCCCCAACCCTAGCCTTGATACTGACTTGTACGATGATCGTCTATCACCCCTTCCCCCCACCCAATACAGCTTAAGAGAAGAAATTAACAGATGAAACTACATGGATTACATAAAAGCATTTCCCTAAACAAGAAGGAAAACACGCGTACTTGTACTTATCCCATATACTCCTCATATTAGGAAAAGATCTACCGACAAAAATAAACTTGCAAGCAATCATAGATTCACATGCTTTCTCCAAGAAAATCAAAATCTAAGCGGGCTTCGTGACATGGAGCCATTGGGAGCAATGTATCTGCAACTTATGAATGCACCAAACCTTGAAATAATCCCTAAAACCCAACCGTGAAATAATCAGTTTCTTGAGACTAATACGTGAGCTAACCAGGGGGACACGATATGTTAGACTAATTGGAGACGGCAAAATTCAAGGATGCCTGATTGTATTTAATCTACCATCATTCACAGTATGTAACGGAACAATGACAACGTCTGGGGACCAGGAAAAGCAAACGGCTCCAGTGTTGGAATATAGTACACCACTAGAATCACTAATATACTAAGAAAATACAAAGATGAAGAGGCAATTGGGAAAAAGATAACGTGAAAATGGATATAATAAAATAAAAAAGTGCCAGTGAAGTAGAAATAAGAAAGCGATGAAATTTATACAACCCTTTGCCCACTCAACTACTTCTAGCATTTGTAAGGAGCATGATATACCATCAGCAAATGCTTGATGCAGCCTATCTTTCTCTGCGATCATCCTGCCTAGGGTTGCCGAAGTCTCGTCATACTTGCGTTCCAGTTCCCACAATCTCTGATTTTTTACATCAACCTCTTTGGCAAGGCTCATAGCCAGTGTCCGTGCTCTTTGGAGCTCTTCGAGAATTTCATTTTCCATTTGAATCAAATTGGAAGTGCCTGCAACACCGAAGGTAAATAAGTAACAGATATTGCAATAAACTCAGAAATGTAAACGTAGTTGAAACTTAAGATAGATTCCTAAAACAATTTATGAGAAAAAAAATACTTGCTTTGTCAACTTTAGTTTCCTCTACTCAAAGACGAGGAGAGACAAAATGGATGCAAGTATGCAACCCAGGCCTTAACTGTCAATTTACTTGCATGACGTGGTTGGCAGTTGATTAAAAGCAAAAAGTGGTTGGGCAGAGACCCAAACTTACCTCCTACCAAGATCCAAGAAAAAGAAACCTTTCAAGAAATTTAAAAGCTAACCCAACAAGCGTGGATGATGTTTAATCTCCTTGGACTGAATGGCTTTTCAAATAAAGGATATAACTCAAGGATGAACTATTTTTGCTGAAAATTAGTGCCAACCATTTGCACTAAAAATCCATACAGTCGCACTCAGGGCAGATTCCACATTTTGCATTTGTGTCTAACAATGAAACTGTGAAAATGTTCATCATGACCCAATTGATTCATCATCTTTACAAGAAGGATTTAATATATCCGAGAAGGGTATTAGAAATAACTGTTCAACTGTACTCCCCCCCCCCCCCCCCCCCAAAACCAAAAATTGCTCACTGAAAAGAGAGAAACTAATTTCCCCAGTTAGAGATCCCATCTATAAGTTCAATTACCTCCCCCTTACCTCAGCTCCTCAAGGACCAACAGGCACATCAATGCACAAAAAAAGTTCACCGTGCTCTGTTGACTGTCGAGATTGAGCACAAATCTAATTTTTGACATTTTTTCACATACTGACTGCTACACAAGAAGGCACCTTTGAAGAATTTGAAGTTTTGAACACATACACAACAGACAAACTGCATTTTTGCAACAGACAACTAAAAGCAGGACCAATGCAATATATGTCCGGCAATGTTTGACACTGTCTTTGTGTGGACAGAGTGAGTAGGGGTTTCTTCTATATGTGATTAGTTACATTTGAAATCGAGTAAGCCACACTACTCTGGGGCAGAAAGGGAAATTTTACCTGATAGGAATGTAGAGATGATTTGAACAAATTGTTCCTTTTTGAGCAAACCCTAGCCCTAGCTCCGACCCATTTGCAATCTTGCTAAGGCGAAGAGTCAATTAAGATGTCGAGACGACCAAGACGGAATTACTCCAGCTTATTCAATTCTTCCTCCCGGGATCAATGGGTGTCTGGAAAATGCTTTTTCGTCCTTGTCACTGTAACTGCAATTTCATGGAAGTAAAAACTCAGACCGTTATACTGACTTTGATGGCAAATGACGAAGGAAATTAGGAAAAAGGGTGTGATCAACTGTGACTACAATTCAGCATTTTAGTACTCAAATCAGTGGTAGATTCTATTCTTTATTGGAAGATGCTACTCTTAACATATACGTCATGGGGTCCGGTTACGGTACACACTCTTATTGGGACGTATCATATGCACCCTTCTTTTTAACCGTTAGATGGTAGTTATTCAATCTCTACCCTCCAAAATTTAAAGTGATAATACTGTTGTAACCAGGAGAATAAGTCGTCCAAAAACCTCTCCCTAATCCCTCCATTCTCTCTCCACGATGTCTATTCTCGCTCCCTGTATAACGGTTCATTCTTTCTCTCCCTCGATATCATCTTCGTAAACCCTAAGCAACCCTGAGCGCAGATCCCTTCCCCAAGGTCGATTATCCCCATCTCTGTAAACCCTAACAGGTAAGCGGTTACTCATTTTCTCTCCGTCTCCCTGTGTCTCTTAGTCTTTTTCCTTTCTACTTTGTTACCCTGGCCCCTTCTTTCGGATAGAGGGCCAGCAGAATTGAAACGCAGCTGTGGTTCTCAACATAGCATCCAAGCTTGGAATCTGCCGGAACATTCAGAATCCAGCCGCATTACCTTCCGAAAGCCGCACCGGTTTTCCTTGAGAAATTTGGCAAGTATATAAGCTTTCAAAACTTAATTCAATTTGTAGATTGAAACAGATTTGAGGATGAGATAGCTTACTTCCCTAGAACCATAATAATTGTGCGCTTTTCCATATAAGCTTTCAAAACTTCCTTCAATTTGTTTACTGTATTTATAACAATCTATACACAATATCGTGTGCTTCTCCATATATTGTTTGATGCTATGAAAGGCCCCTCAACAGGCTGTGATTTTTGAAAAGTTGGATAAAACTTGATAAAATAAACTCATTTCTTTTCTGAATTACGTTATTGCATTTTATTTACTGTCTTGATGATGCAAAACAGACTCAATTGGTATGATCTAAAACAGGGTGTCAATCTGCTATATTAATAATTAAAAACTCGTAGCGTAAAAAAAAAAAAACACAGTCAGAAATAATCAACTAAAAAAACTCAATGCACAATCGAATTCCTATCTCCATCACACGCAGTCAAGTGTCAAAAGCTATTGAGTGAAAAGAACAAACGAAGAAGAAAAGAAAAAAGGGGAAAAGAGGAAAAGGGAAATTACCTAGCAGCCATCCAATTGGCGATGGCGGTGGCTGTGAGGGTTTGCAAGAATTGGAGTCTGGAATCGAAACAAAGGAGTTGGGGGGATTTTTGACAGGCTGATGGAGTAATTTTTAGGGGTCGTGGGTAGGCAGTTGGGGTAAGTTAATTTTTGACATCCCTGCCCTAGCCCTAGCCCTAGCCCTAGCAGTTAGAAGTTGTGTGCGTGAAGAAACAGTTTTTTTTTTTTTTTTGTTTATCTACTAGGGTAGTGGGTAATTCTATTTGCAAACACCTTTTAGCTAAATACAACCATCAAAAATCTTAAAATCATAATTTGAAATTGTAACCCAGTTTTGGATAAATACAACCAACAAATTTTCCAAATATTCCCAATCTACCCCTCCCTTTCGTTTTTGGACCCCGCCATTCGGACTCCCAGTATTGAATTTGATCAGTATTTTTGGATATGAATGTTTGAAATATGAACCTTAATTCGGATTTTAAAACATGAATTATATGTTTGAAACTAATAGATTTAAATTCTCACTGTATGCTTCATTTTTGAATCCGAAGTTGTTTTAAATATTCA
>JAXBDA010005852.1:0-22822 GCA_036023075.1 Gaultheria prostrata
CGGTGAGTCATCAATTTAAACTGGAAGTTTGTACTTATGTGAGGTTGATTTTGTTGAACGGGGCTATTTTATTGTAGCTTTTCAATCATAACTTTTATCCCATGGTTATATGCCTGTGCATGAAGTTCAATCAGATTAGTATGTTCAGGAATACAATAGCTGAGATGGTGGTGTTATGTGTTTTTTTATCGTTACACTAAGAACACCTCAACAGTTTTTGTATTGATACTAGACAGCCTGCTCCATAGCTATGACGAGCTGGTAAAATCCTTTTGTCCTGAGTTCATTGTACGAACTCAACCATTGAGTTCAGTCTACGTTATAATGGCTCGGCTTCGTCATGCTAAATTCTCGAGTTTTTTTGTATTTTGGTTCTGCATAGTTTGTAATTTATTTGCTGAAACCTATTGTTGATTCTACACAATGGTCATTTATTGAGTGCTTCGTAATATATTAAAGTTGTGTGTTTTTTGCAGGGCGGTTGTCACTGACCAATTATGCTCTATACTTCGAATCTTTGGGAGTTGGTTTATATGAAAAGGCTGTGAGATATGATCTGGCAATGGATATGAAGCAGGTAATATGGCCTGATTTAACTGGTCCATTGGGTGCTCGTCTATTTGACAAAGCTGTGATGTACAAATCAACATCCACGTTCGTCTTCGATTAACCATTATTTATATCAAATTGCACATTGGTACAAATGCTGAGACTCTGAATAAATTCTTGTACAGACCAGAGCCTGTTTTTTTTGGAATTTCCTGAATTCAAGGGCAATTCGCGGCGGGACTATTGGTTGCACGCCTGTCTTGAAATCTTTCATGTCCACAGGTTCATTAGGAAGTACAATCTCAAAGGGATTCAACAATCCGAAGCACTTGCAAGGGCAATCCTAGGTATTTTCCGCTATCGTGCAGCAAGAGAAGCCTTTCAGATTAAGTCATCCCATTATAAAACCTTACTGTGTTTTAGCTTGGCTGAAAGTCTTCTGGGAGGAGACATGATATTGGAAACTTTATCAAATCGTTTGGTGCTTTTGAATGCCAACACTAGCCAGCGTGGTTCAGGTGGGCTCTTAAGTGCAAAAGAGGGGATGAAACTCACAGTTTCAGTTTTGACACTGCACAGATATGGGATATTAGGAAAGGGGGCAGATGATGATGGGAAAGCAATATATGCAGCCAAAGACGTGTGTGCTGGTGAAATAAATCCACTAGAAACAGTTGTAAAACAGTCCCAGCAGAACATGGGAAGGGCACAGGCTGCACAAGCAACCGTGGACCAAGTGAAAGTGGAAGAGATTGATACCAATCTAGCCGTAATGAAGGTTAATTAACATACTCCCTCCGTCCGGATTTGTTTGTCCATAAACATATTTTTTCAAGTCCCAAAATGTTTGTCCATTTTCAAAAGTCAAAGGTCAAAGTGTGGAAAAATGAACCAACTCAAAAGGTAATGGAAAAAAAGTTGGAATTCCCAAAACGGACTAACAAATCCGGACAAAGGGAGTATTACCTTATTGTTTGGTTTTCTAGTGCAATAAATCAGGATTGCACTATTTGTATTTAAGTGCTATTGCGTTTAGATAGGGAGTGATTAGATTGTTACAAGAATTTTCCTCGTAATTAATATAATCACAGAAATGACAATATAGGTTTGCTTCTTTAGTGACTGGGGATAAAGGGAGGCCTTTTCTCTTTGGGTTATTTACCGGGACACCCCCTCTAAATTCACGTTTTGTATCAGACCCCCACCCACCCACGCACACACAAAATTTCGCTGCCACGAGACCCCCTCTATCTATTAAAATCGTCCAGCCCTTAACACCGTTGACGGAATGGATTGAAAGACCCATTTACCCTCGTTTAAAATCGTCCCTACCTCTTTCTCATGCTCCCTCATCCCCCTCCCCACTCCGGCACTTCCATATCCGGCGGACCTTGTCTCCAGCGAGCCGATCTCTGGCGACCATTTATCCTCTCTCTCAAACAAAAGGGTTTCTAGTATCACAAAAAATCCTTTTTACAAACTCCCACAATCAGACCCTTTTATTTTATGATCTTCAATGGCTTCCCATCTCCAGAAACTACTCGTAAACCAATCTGTCAAACTAACCATCTGTACTTTTCATAAACCGCAATCACCTACTCTCATTACAACTCTTTTGACTCGTCTCCGTCGCGATTCCCACAGTATCAAGACCCCATTCCTTCAGCTGGGTCAGTATCGTCCGATGCCGTCGGCGATACTCCGGCGATGTGGGCTGATAACGTCAAGAAGAGAAGGATTCTAAATGTTTATGCTTTGAAACAGAGATCGCTTCGAAATCAAACCTATTTTATGCTTTGAAACAGAGACCCATTTTAAATCTCCAACGCACTGATTCTCATATAACTTCTCTGGGTTGTTTTTGTGGTTATTGAACTTTTCCGATAACTTCTCTTTCCAGCCAGAGATGGGTTCGCTGAAGCGACAAGCCTCGCCGGGGATGGAGGCGGGTGAGTTGGAGCGGCCAGGGGAGGACCTGTCGTTAGGTTCCTGAGAGGGAGTGAAAGATTGCGTGAGGGGATGGGGAGGGAGGAGAGAGAGAATTCTAATCTCAGCCATTGATTTCAAGGGCTGAGATAAATCAACGGCTGAGATGGAGTCTCTTTTTTTGTGTTTTTTTATGTGTCCCCGGAACCGACCCCCTATATAAATATAAGATGGGGCTGGTTCACCTAAATGATAGGGTTTGGGGGAAGATAGGGGGAAAGGGGTTGTTAGTGAAAATAATGGAGGGAAAATGGGTGGGGCACAATATTGGAACATCAGGACATATAACTAGACAATTTAGGTCAAAATATAACGGTAGGCTGACAAAAGGCTGACGGAAGGGGGTTTTAATAGCTGGAGGGGGTCTCATGGTAGCGAAAATTCTTGTAGGGGTGTCCGATACAAAACGTGAACTTAGAGGGGGTGTCCCGGTAAATAACCCTTTTTCTTTTTCCTTCAGGTAGATATTGTAATGATTATTCAGCTTTTGGATTGATAGGAGCTGTTACAATTACTGAATGGTCCTCAACTAGATAATGTTGTGGTAATCTTTAAAATAGGTCCATGGACATGATTCGCCATGTCATCATCTAACATAGAGTGAATTTCTTCATTTAGTTTGTGTATTGGATTTGAATGGTTGTCATAGTTTCTTTGTCACACTCACCAAGGTTGACATTACATTAGTCATCAAGAATTTGATTCCTACATGTTTTGGGTTCATAGAACTTCATTGTGATTTTGTTGTTCTTTACCATTAACAAAAATGATACATGAGATGGGTAAGTACAGGTTTGATGCTTTATTCTTAAGAGTGACATGTTTGACATTTTTCTTTTTGCAGGAGTTGTTTTTCCCCCTTGTGGAATCATTTAACCGTCTTCAAGTTTTGGCTTCATGGAAAGACCCTTGGAAATCCTCAGCCTTTCTGGTTTTGATTGGCTATACTATTCTTAGGTAATACTTTTGACTGGATTTGTGTGTTTCTGGTGGTGGCAAAGTTCTTAGTTCTATTTTATTTTTTGGCATAAGGTGCTTAAATAACTTAAGTTTGGGACCAATAAAAAATAAACTAAAAAACAACTTAAGTTGTGATGTCGTCTGCAAGAACTTACAGAAAATCTGCTGCCTTAAGTTGAAGTCCGACACACCAATCTCATCTCTTTTTTTTCTAATGAAACACAGAGCCTAAGAGTAGCTCTTATTTGGGTTACGCAAAATATGTATCTTGTTTGAGGTTTGGAGTCTTGTTGCTAATTTGATACCTTCCTCATTTGAGGTTTTGAAATGTGTTGTGGTTTTGGTCTGTTCAAAAAAAATTCTTGAAGGAAGAAATCTATTGAAATGTCTCATTTTGGTTTGCAGGGGATGGATCAGGTTTATATTGCCCTCAATTTTCGTAATTGTTGCAGTTCTCATGCTCTGGCGCAAGCATGTAAACAAAGGAAGGCAAATGGACGCATTGAAAATCACACTTCCCCCCGACTAAAAATGCAGTAGAACAGCTGCTGACCTTACAAGAGGCCATCACTCAAGTTGAATCTCTAATGCAGGCTGGAAATATTGTTCTATTGAAAGTTAGAGCTCTCTTAGTTGCTGCACTACCACAGGTATTTGTACTAAGCGGCTGAACACTTCTCTAGATATATTCGATTTTTTATAGCAAAATTCAAGCAATGTATGATACGTCATTATTTTTCGCTTACTGGAAGTTCAGATAATTTCTGGGGTGGGATGTTCAATCCATGTTTCCCTAAAGCGGTTATTTGAATTCGAAGATGTATAAATCCAGGTATATAAATGTACACACACACGTAAATAAATATACATTTAGAGCGGTGCCTTCACCTTGTATCTATATCAAAACAGACAACTTTGCACTACTTCTCAACTTTCATTTGCCTTGGTGTCTGTTACTGGACTCCATGGGACACTGTTCACTTCCTAGCGCTGAAGTGAGACACTTTGGCACCCCACATGTACAAGGTAGTCATAACACTTATATATTATGGGGCATGCCGTGGGATTTAAAGAAATGAAACTCATGTTTTAGTTTAAAGTTTATCATACTTCCCCACATTGTGAACTAAAAGTGCTAAATAATTATCAATTTCAGTTCGAACTGTGTATGTTCTTCCAATGGTTGAATCCATCTTGTGAACACGAGAATTGATAATCAAGTTAAAACTAGGAGTTGTGCTGCTGCTTTCCTTTCAATAACTAATCAATGATGGCACAAATTATGTCATGATGATGCAAGTTATACTACTATGGTTCTTTCTTTTGAAGCATATTTAATAGTGTTTGCCAAGCATAACTCTTCTTTAATTGCTAGTTTGCAAAACCCTGATTTACTGTTTCTTCTTGTTTCCATTTTCAGGCCACAGACAGGGTTGCTTTGTTGTTGGTTTTTGCGGCCTTGTTTTTGGCACTCGTACCTCTAAAACACTTGATCTTGTTGGTTTTCATCGAGTCTTTCACAAGGGAGATGCCACTGAGGAAAGACAGCAGCGATAGATGGCTGAGGCAGGTGAGAGAATGGTGGTTTAGGATACCAGCAGCTCCTGTTCATCTAATCAAAGTTGATGACAAGAAAAGGAAATAATAGACTTGTACGCAAGAAAACAATTGCACTCAAACAGCAAATTACTTGTGCTTTCTACCAGTCATCCTCTCTTATGTGCTTTGGTATATACCAGGATGATTTTGGTTGTCTGCATGCAAGCATTTCATGCAGAGACTTTTTTTGCGTCAATCTGCCGGTTTTTTGCCTAGTGTATGTTAAACCTTACTATACTTTCTTTGACTTCAGCAACTACAGGAACTATAGCGCTTCAGCCGATTTTCATTCCTGCTTTGGGTCTTGTAATCAAGCTCTAAATATTCTGCATTCTATAATGGCAATGGGCTGGTGGGTTTTGTCATAACTCTAAAAGTACCGCATCTCCCCGGACCAAGCCCAAACACCGCACTGGATAATGCGTGGGTGCTCCCGTTCCACCTAGCTTTGTAAAATATGAGAAAATTGTTTTATCCTAAAAGCAAAATGGAGGGAAATAGTTATATATAAGGTGGTATTTTAGCATAATGGTGAAAATATATGGGTAAAAATTCACATTTTTAGTACAATCGTTGAAATATAATATTGTGCGTAAAAATATTTTAGGGTGGTGTAAAATATGAGAAAACTGTTTTCCCTATTTAAACTCAAAACCCTACAATTCATTCCATGTTTTATTGAAATTCTATTTAAATTAAGGAAGAATCAAATTTTGAAAAGTTCTTTTGTGTCTTCGATATTTATAATTTTCAAAAATGAAGTTTTTTTCCTTAAACTCATTAAATACTTTAATTTGGTGTATTTTCGAAAAAGGATGCACGTGAGTACTTTATTTTTTTTGTTTGAAAATTACACGTCTTTTCATTGGGGGCGAGAATATGGGACGGAGGGAGGAACTATAGACACGAAATAATAAGATTTGTTAGTGAAAGATAAACGTAACTTTATCTACATCTCCTCATGATTAGAGGGTTGTTTGATAACTCAATTCAGCAATTAAAATTGAAAATTACACGTCTTTTCGTTGGGGGCGAGAATTTGGGACGGAGGGAGGAACTATAGACACGAAATAATAAGATTTGTTAGTGAAAGATAAACGTAACTTTATCTTCATCTCCTCATGATTAGAGGGTTGTTTGATAACTCAATTCATCAATTAAAATTGAAATATTAAGTGATAAGAAGTTAACTTGGTTTAATAACCATATTCATCATATTTATTATTTGAAGTGTTTCTTAATTTATAAGCTTAAAAAGTTACCAAAAGTAAATAGCCTAATACCTAATTAATTATATATGAATTTGTCGGTACTTGTTTACCACTCCTTCCTTCACCACCCCAACCTTCGCGACATCCTCAGCTATCGACACCATCACCACCATCATCAATTTATAAGCTTAAAAGGTTTACCAAATGTAAATAGCCTAATAGCTAATTAATTATATATGCATTTGTCAGTACTTGTTTACCACTCCTTCCTTCACCACCCCAACCATCCCGACATCCTCTGCTATCGATACCACCACCACCACCACCATCATCACTACCATTACCACCACCCCTCCACCGCCACCACTACCACTATCACAACCACCACCTCCACTGTGACGCTGTTGTCATCACTGCCACAACCACTCTCCATGTCCATTGCTACCACTAGGGATGGCAATCATACCCGCCCCACCCCTAACGGGAAGTGTTTTTTCTTATTTTTTGGGTAATAGGTAGGGTTAGGGGGGGAAATTGAAAACCCGACTAGGTTAGGGTAGGGTTAGGGGTATAAGTACCCCAGCTCGATACTCGCCCTGAACGCATCCCAATACATATGTATACAATATGAAATAACATTGTAACCTTTATATTTTCCTTTAATTTTGAAAGTACTACAGTATATATAAAGAAAATCTTTCATTTTAGATTTAGGGAAACTTTAGATTATATTTCTTCCAATTTTTTTGTTGGCAATAGGTTATGATGATTGGAGTAGGCATGTGCTTGCACATGATGGCTGCCCAGGATCCAATATGTAAGAGCATTGAGAGAGGAAAAAAAAAAGCGAGGCGGGATGGGTAGGGTAGGGTAAACCCGTTCCTCGACAGGGTAGGGTATAGGGGTAGATTTTCATTACCCGGTCGGGGTAGGGGCAGGGCAGGGGGAGTTTGCCACATTTAGCGTAGGGGTAGGGATAGATCAAAACCTGCCCCGTTGCCATCCCCAGCTAGCACAACCACCATCATTCCACCACCGCCACCGCTACCGTTAACGTTAATGTTATAGCTACCACTGCCCCCACCACCACATTAGCGACTTCACCAACACCATTACTCCATTGTTGACACTACAATCATTGCCACAATCACTTCACTACTGCCACATCTATCACCCCCACTCCTCTACCACCATCACTACCACCACCACTCTATGATCGTTACAATTACCACCACCATTCCACCTTGGCTACAACCACCACCACCGCCACACTACAACCTACCACCAAAACCACCTTCTTTCCACCACCACACCAGATCCATTAATAAAACTAAAAGAGAACAATTACAAATGATTTAATCAAAATTAATTTATCATTGTATTATTTGGTTTAATTCAACTCTTGATACTTTTATGAAACATTTTTTCAACTTGAAAAATTCAGTATTTAATTTTCCGTACTTAATTTTCCAGTTTCAATTTTATCAAATAGCACCCAGGCCTCTATCTACTATATCTTCTATGGAGTTTGGATGGCTGTTTTTTTTACATTTTTTTGCATTTTAGGGTTTTGGTTGGAAGTACCAAAAATGAGTTACAGGAAAATGAGTTTTTAGTTTTTAAGTTTAGAGAAGAGAAGTAAGAAGTAGGGGACGACGAGCTTTTTGACTTATTATTTTTTACTTTGATCATTTTGGTTAACAAAAAGACCAACAAAATGTATTATGCACATATCTCTCAAACACTACTCCTATTAGAAAACCCACTCCGCATATATCTCCCAAACATTTACAGATTCAATAATACATTTTTGCCATAATTCAAAAATGCAAAAAGCTAAAAGGAGAGGCTCCCAAACACTCCCTTAGACGTTTTGCATTTCCCTTATTCCCTATCAATAGTGCCATCCATCAATGCAAATTTTTCAGCTTTAAGTGTCAGTTGCTATTCATAAGGTCATCTTCATCCCTTCGCCAATTTTTTCCGCCAAATTTAAGTAAAAAAATTATTTTCCCCTTGCTTGCATGCCATCAGTGCATTTCTTAGGGTCCCTGCAGGTTTGGTGGGGTGTTTTTTTTCTTTTTCTTTGTTGGTTTCGCCTGCCATCTTGCTAGGTGTTGTCTGATTTTGGGTTTTTTGTGTGTGGTTCTGGGCTGTCCCATTAGGTGTTCTTCTTGGTTGGCTTCTTGCCAATCGAGGGTGTTGGTTATTTCCTTCTTGGGTCCTGGCAGCATGGGATTGTCGGTTGTGGTTTCCTTCTTTGAAGGTTTTCTCCACCTCCGCCATGATGTTGTGCTTTAGATCCCTTTAATCTTTGTAATTTGTTTTCAAAGTTTAATAAAAAAATTCGCTGTTAAAAAAAAGAAGGTATTCATTCCTTTCCCTTTCCCTTTTCATTTTACAAATTAATTTCATGTCCCTTCAAGCAATACAGATCAATGTAGGGTTTTCTGTCTCCATATTAGTAATTTTCTTCTTTTAAATTGTCTTTCACCAGCATTGGATATTTCGTTGACATTTTTAGTCATCACTGTTATTTTTATTTTATTTTGTGTGTGCGTTTCTCAGGTCCCAAAAGGATTGAAAGAGCTGTTGACTCTATTTATTAGTAACAATGAAGAGAGAGCCAATGATTTGGTTGATAAGTTTGGTAGCTGAAAAAATGGGTAAGAAAAATGAAAGAACGTAATTTAGTTACCATAATCTAAATATGTGACTTCCTTGAGCAATATTTCGTTTGTGAGACTTCAATTAGGTGGTATCAATTCATTTTTCATATATTGCTTCGCAAGTTTCTATCAACCAATGCAATTACAATTACCATAGGTATATTCCATATTTTTTAATATTTTTTAATATGTTCATAAATGTTGCTCCTAATAAATAATTTTTTGAAAGAGTGGTCACCTAATAGTTATTTTGATTTTGATTTATGAACATATTTTATTTTATAATTCTAAATACTCTCTTATAAGTAGATTCGTCTCATGCATAGCACGAGATTTGCTGCTAGTAGCAACTTAAAAGAACATGGTAAGTGCATTTACAAATAAAATAAATAAAAAATAAGAAAGAAAGAAATAAAAATGATTCTCGAAACGAGATAAGTTCAAGGCTAGACCAGCTCATTTTAATAATTGAAATCGCTCATTTAGTAGATCTCGACGAATGCTTAACTTCGTGGTACTCCATGGGGACATAATAATCTTTTGCGAGACTACCCATTACTTTTTTCACTTTTTTCTTTTCTTCTAATAATCCATAATATTCAAACCTTAGACGTGTTGCAACACCATTGGGTCAAACCCAAGGTCAACACCTTGTTTACATAAGAAATTTCAGATCCCATAATTTATAGACACATGTATAGAAATACCAAACATTGGTAACATACAGTCTAGTTGGAAGTATTGGATCATTTTTTTCATAAGAAGGATCAATACAACATCGTTATGCCATTTAAATTAAAAGACAGTTATTGGCAATTAAAACCTTTAACACGTTGCCATCTACATCTTTTAAATTTTAAAGAAGTAGTTATTGGTAGTTATAGTTAGAAAAAAAATAGTCCAAAGACCAATGAAAGCAAGGCTTCGAGGTTAATTGCCAAAAGGAAAAAGATTTATATTGTTACATGTGTAAGAAGGGACAATCAACAATTGTTATATTGTTACACGTAGACAATTGACAGTTGATAAAGTATACATGTAAGAATAAGCAATTGGCAGTTGGTAAAAGTACACATGTAAGGTTGAGAAGCTAACAGTTGAAGTTATCATTTGAAAAGCAAATTAGATTAAGGAGAGAAGTTGTTTTCTGATCTTAAATCATGGGTTTGAATGAGTAACCATGTAAGTTCAAAATTCAAAATCTTTCAGGAGGGAAGCAATAGACTTTTAAAATTGCAATGATGGAGTTCGAAACCCAGAAATCAGGCGGGAGGTTCAAATTACAAGCAGTGCCAATAGAAGAAGTTGAAAAGTGATTAAGCCCGAACAAATCTTCAACAAACAGCACTCAAAAATGATGCTTGGTTTGTTCTTTGGCAGTTAGGATTGTAGTTTTAGGAGTTCGAACGCAGTTCGAAGTAGTTTAGGAAGTAGTTTGTAGGAACAGTTATTGTAATCATCCAGTGTTCGAAGTACTTGTTATTGTTCTGTTTGAAGTTGAAGAAGATTTCGAAGTAAGTTTACTCTTGATTTGTTAATCAAAGTATCTTGTTTCTTTATTATTCTTTGATTTCCTAAGTAAATTGGTTTGTATTTCTTCATTTTGAAAGAAAAATCATCTTAATTGAGGTAATTGAACCATTAAACCACAGTTGTCTTATTAGTTTTGGGTTTCCAAACTTAATTTGAGAGAGAAGATACACAATCTTTCTCTGGCACGCTTGCACTCAATCATTTTCTAATTCAAAGAAGAAAAAGCCCAAACATTTTTTGGCACGCCCGATAGGACACCAAAGTGTGGAAATGGCTCCAAACCTTAGGAAGCAAGCAGATGATCCTCAAATTAGCCAAACGCCAGAAGAGGAGAATAATGTTAATCCTAGAGAGAATGAACAAGTTGAAGGCCCTCCAACAGGCCTAGAAGTTTGTATTGGCCAAGATCCAAATGGAGATATTGGTCAAGTTTCTCGAGTATATACTAGGAAAAACAAGGCAGTGCATATAGATGACCCAAAAGATCCAGAAGTTGGAAAGGGTGTGTCATCTAGTCAATTTGCTGAAATGATAGCCACATTTAAGGAGATGTCTCAAATCCAGAAACTTATGTTTGAGAAATTGGAAGAGCAGTATTCTAATGAATCAAAACTTAAAAATGGACCACAATCTTTCCCTGAAAAGGATAAAGAAGAGGCTAGTTCAAGTAAGTTTAAAACAAGGTCTGGAAAAGAGCCTATAAATGTGGATGATATACCAGAATCTTGGTATGAACCAGCAAAGACTTATGATAATCAAATGCCTAAACTTAAGAAAACATTTAGGCAGGTTAAGAAAGTTCCTTTCGAACCCAATTTTGAGGGTATAGATGGAGATAAGAATGTGAAAAATGACAGTTTTGGGTTTGATGAGTATAATTTTACTCCAGTAAACCATGTGTCAAACATGAGTAGGTCTGTACCAGAAGCAATAATGCCTAGGTATCCAGGGATACCAGAAATGGGGAGGGTTCATTCGAATCATCTTTATGAACCCTTGACAAGGCAAGAAGGAGGTTTTAGACAGCCTTGGCCATTTGATGGCCCTGAAGGAATTCCAGAAAATCATTTGCCTAGAAATATGAATTGGGAACAACCTATTAATGCAAGAGTTCATCTAGGAGGAAATCCTGCACTTCGAGATGAAATCCTTGGTCTAATGCAAGAAGTTTATGGACCTCTAACTCGGGGGGTACAAACTCAAATGTACAGAAAGCCTTATCCAGAATGGATTGATAGGCAGTTTGAAGTCCCTAGGGGATTTAAGATCCCAGATTTTACTCTGTTTCATGGGGATGGAAAATAGTCAACAATTAAACATATTGCTAGGTTTACTGCTCAGTGCAAAGAGTTAGGTAATAATAGGTTCATTAAGGTGAAGTTATTCTCTAATTCTTTGACAGGAATAGCCTTAGAATGGTATTCTAATTTACCACCTGAGTCAGTTCCAAATTGGCAGAGAATGGAAGAATTGTTTCATGCTCAGTTTTATCAAACTTAACCTGAGATTACCATGGCTGATTTAGCAAGACTTAAGCAAAGGCCTGATGAGAAGGCTGCTCAATTTATTACCAGATTAAAAAAGGCTAGACATAAGTGTAAACTTCAATTACCAAAAATTGAATTTGTGAGAATAGCTCAAGATGGTCTAAGTAGAGAACTTCGAAAGAAGTTTAATTCCACTGAGTTTAGGGATTTAGTTGATTTAACCTACAAGGCATTAAGATATGATTCTTTGTTAGAAGAAGACATTGATAGAAATAACTCTTCTTATTCAACATATTATAAAGATCCTAGTTATGAAATTGATGTTCCTGAAATTGTTGAACATGATCTTTGTGTCTGTGAAAGCCTAGTTCGAAAGGATTCTTCTATAGCATCAAGGTTTAACAAAAAGGGAACTAGTAAGGTTTACTCCTTTGATGTTTCTAAGGCAGATGAAATATTTGATTATTTGTTGAAGAAGAAATTTATTACGATTCCTGATAATGTGAAACTTCCATCACTGGAAGAGACAAAAGGAAAAACATATTGCAAATGGCATGCTACTTGGACTCATTCAACTAAGAACTGTAATGTTTTTCGTGACAGGATTCAAGAGCAAATTAAGAAGGGAAGGATTATGTTTCTAGAAAAGACTATGGGAATAGATACAGATCCATTTCCAAAGATTGAATAAGTGACTGCCAACATTAATGTGCCAACATCTTTGGCCAAAATAGTTCGAGAAGTGTGGCAAAATAGGCAAGTGCATGTTGGGATGAACTCTGTACATTTTGGTAAAGGAAGGCCAAGACATGGTCAACCTCAAAATATTGTTGGGAAAACCAATGTGCAGGGATATGCACCAGAGAGTTCATCTCAGGGTAATTTTAAGCAGTCTCATTTACCCATGCTCGAAGCTTCCTTTTTAGAATGCCTATGTGTGGAATGCAGAGACAACTATTTGGTTTTCAAAGATCTAGATAGGAAGGGGGTAGACTTCTTTCCAAAAAGGATGGAAAGAAAGGCCTTAGATCAGAATAATGAAAGGAAACCTTAGGTGAATCAAAATCAAGCAAGAAAAGAGAAACCTTGGTTGGTTTATAAGAGAAATGTCCCTACTAGTCCAGTTCCACCAACTTCGAAGAGAGAGTATCCTCCTTCAATGAAGATAAACACTGGAAGAGAGAAGATCCTCCTTCAATGAAGATAAACACTGGAAAAGCTGCAATGGATCAAGAAAATCATGAGGTTCAAGAGGAGCAGTTTACCTTGGTGAAAGGAGTTCCAGATTGGTTTTTGAAACAAGTGAAACCAGAACTATTTCAAGGGTATAAGGAGTCCTCCAAGTCTGGGAATAAAATGGTTAAACCTCCAAATTCACCTATTGGTCAATGGGTTCTAGTTTGAGATCCAAAGACCAAGACACCTCAAATGGTTCCTATGTTGACAAGGACTCAGAAGAGAAAGTTACAAAGGAAGTATACCAGTTTTCAAATGGGAGGATACCTTTCAAAGGAAGATGTTCAAAAGGGAAATCCAAGGTTCAATAGATTTCAAAGGGAAGACTCTGATGAATCCCTTCGAAGAGGATTGAAACCAATTGAAAGAGAGACACTAAAGAGTTTGGCTGCAAGAATGGACAATGAGGATCATGAGAATAGTCCAGTCTCTCCAAATTCACTAGCAAGCTATCAATCTGGTTTATAATTAGAAGTCATGGTAGTGGAGCCAGAAGGTGGTGAGATAGGCTCTTCTCCTGTAGAAGCATGTTCTCCTATGGAAACTTCTGCAGTGGAATCTTCTGAAAAAGAAGATGCTGCAGAGAGGGAACCAAAACAAATACAGGGTGAGAGAACTATCCAATTTGGAACTTTGCCTGAAGTTCAGATTAATATGGTGTTACCTTCTTCTATCAATTTTGGACCGTTTGGACCATATTCAATAGTTCGAAGGGCTTCACAACCAGAAGTTGGCTCTATGGAAGTTATTGAAGTATCCAGTGATGATGAGTATGACTTGACATATGATAATGGATGGGGTGCAATAATTCAAAAGATTGAAAAGGAAGAGGAACTTTTGGTTATGGCTAATGCAATGGATGAATCAGAAGTAACTTCGAAGGAAAAATCAATTTTTATTCCAGAAACTGATTCAGATTCAGAATATCCTTTAATTGTGGATTTAAATTGTGCTGACATTTCTTATCCTTTCAGGCCATCATCAACTGATATGAGGTATCATTTGAAACCTCTCTATATATCTGCTTCATTTGATGGGATCATGCTAAATAGGGTTTTGGTTGACAATGGAGCAGCAGTGAACGTACTGCCAAGTAGAACTTTGAAGAAACTTGGTAAAGAGAAGGTTCGATTGATTCCAACAAGCACTTCTATCGCTGGATTTATTGGTGAAAGTAAGAGTCCGAAAGGTATTGTTTCCATACGCCTAACTATGGGTAAAGTGGAAACTGACACAACATTTTTTGTTGTTGATACTTTCACAAGTAAGTATAATGCTTTGTTAGGAAGGGATTGGATTCATGTAAATGGTTCTATTCCTTCTTCGATGCATCATGCTCTTATGATTGTGAAATATGAGAATGGAAAAGAAGTGGGGGTTGAAGAAGTAAAAGCAGACCCTCATCCATTCAGTGCTTCAGCAAATTGTGCTGAGGCTGAGATGTATAAACCTGAAATTATCCCTCTAAGTGAGATTGCACAGCCTCCCACCCCTCCATCCAGTGTGTTGGACATTGGAGAATTGGCAAAGTTAAAGTCAAAGCTTAAATCAAGCAGTTGATTATGAGTCAGACAACCCACCAGATGAAACTACTTGGATGTAAATCTAGGCAGGAGTTCGAAGAAGCCAACTCTTTGGCTTTAGTCAAATTTATGGCCCTAGAAATAGAGCAGAGGTCCAGGAAATAAATTACTGGGAAGAATCATTGGCTGAGAAACCTGACTGGGGGTCGAAGCCAGGTGCAATTGAAGAAGCCTTAATAGGCTATGTGGACTCTCAAGATCCTTTAGAAGAAGTTGAATTGGGAGATGGAGTTGTTCTAAACACTGTGCAAAATCAACAAAGAACTGGATGCTGTTTCAAAGGCCAAGCTGATTGCAGTACTGAAGGAAAACAAAGATTGATTTGCTTGGAGTTACAAAGAATTACAGGTTTAAGTAGAGATTTGGTTGAGCATAAATTGACCATTAAGCCTAATTGTAAACCGTTTAAACAACTTCCAAGAAAAATGTCTCCTGAAACCACAATAGAGGTGAAAAAAGAAGTTCAGAATCTTTTAAATGCTGGTTTTATTATGACAGCAAGATATGTAGAATGGTTATCAAATATTGTTCCTGTACCTAAGAAAAATGGAAAGATTAGGATTTACATCGATTTCAGAAATATGAATACAGCAACTCCTAAGGATGAATACCCAATGCCTCTAGTAGATATGCTTGTAGATAGTTCTGGATATAATCAAATCTGCATAGCTGAAGAAGATGTTCATAAAACTGCATTTAGAGCCCCTGGCAATATTGGCACCTTTGAATGGATTAAAATGCCATTTGGGCTAAAAAATGTTGGTGTTGCTTATCAAAGGGCAATGAATACTATCTTCCATGAGATAGTTGGAGGTTTTTTAGAATGTTATATAGATGACATCATTGTGAAATCAGAGTCCATTATGATCATATAGAGCATTTGAAAACAGCTTTCTCCAAAATGAAACATCAACTGAAGTTGAATCCTGCCAAGTGTGCTTTTGAAGTAATGGCAGGAAACTTTTTGGGATACTTGATAAGCCCCTAATATTTTATATATTTGGGCTTATCTCACTCGTTAAGATCACACACACGTGCATTTTGTGCCTTTAAATAATTGATTTTGCGTAAGTTGTGTTTTTGATTAGTTTCAGAAAATCGAAGCTAAAAGGGCATGTCCAAAGCTCCAAATAATCCCCGGTTGTATCCGGATGTACCCAAGGTCCCGCAACACCATGAAGGACAATCATCGAAGCTTAAAAGTCGACTCAATGAGCTTTGGAAGGTTCAAGGAAGGCCCGGAACAAAGGAACAAGAAATCTGGAGCTATGAGCCTCGAGGAAATCCAACACACCGATAGGAAAAGGCTCATTTCTCTCAAGATACAAAGGCCATGAAGATGAGGTCAATTGGGTATGAAAGTAGACTCATAGAGCTTTCCAACGGTTCAAGAAACACCGCATTCCGAATTCGGACGAAGCCGGAGCGTGCCCGCGAAGTTGGTTCAGCCTGAAGCAAATCTGGGTCGACCCAAACACAATCTGGGTCGACCCAAACATTTTAGTGAAGGAACAGAGGGTTTTGGGTCGACCCAAACACAATATGGGTCGACCCAAAAAGGCTTCGTCCAGTTTTTTTGGCCAACTTTTCAGACCTTCCATTTATGGAAACTTTCACCTTTATGGCTATTTTTGGGATATTTTGAGAGAGTGAAAGACCACTTTGTATATATCTCTCCTCTCTCTTCCTCTCTCCAAACTCCTTCACTTTATGCTTTAGTCTATTTTTAGTAAGTTTGCTCTCTTCTCTCTCCTCCATTGTTGTGGAGGATTGAAGCTTTATTTTCTTCAAGAACACTTGTAAGGTTAGCTTGTATTTCATTTCCTAGTTTATTAATAGTGCTTGTAATCTCGGGATCTTTAGATAAATCTAGTTTGTTCGTATTTTTACCGGTTAAATCTTATCTTTCCTATTTTAGTCTTTTCCTTTGAAAACTCAAGTAAGTAGTGTTTGTGTGTGAATTCTCCAAGGTTTAAGGTTGTAGGCAAGTGTATGATCTTCATATAAAATCAGTTTTTAGAGTTATATGTCATGTTCTTTATTTCCTTCAAGGTTTTAGTCATGATTCTCGTAGTAATGATCGAGTAGTTTACGTAGGCTTGGTCATGGGGTGATTAGCACCCCGTGACTTAGGTTAATTCACTCTCCTCGTCATGTGGTAAACATTTCCTGTTTAGTGAAGTTAAGGGTTCACTTTTATGTACCAAAACCTTGGGTTGTTAATCTCATTGATCTCACGTAGGCAAGAGCTACGGTCCTTGCCACGTGGGATGCTTTGGGCGATGTCACCATCGGGATTTGCCAATGGCTCAAAGAACCCTAAACTATGGATTAATTTTACGTATCAAAGACCGGGTTTGTTAATCTCTTTGATCACTCGTAGACAATGGTTTATCCACTTGGCACATGTGATGCTTAGGGCGATGTCAACTCGGTCGTTTGCCAAATGAACCGGAAATTCCTAGTCTTTGCTAAACACCATTTCTAGTTTAAATGAGTTTCAGTATCAAATCTTCTGTTCGGAGAATGTCTAACGACATCTCCGAGCCGGTTATCGTAGAGGAGAATGAATCGACCCGAGTCATGGGTGTTGAAATCCCCTAGACCTCGCCTTAGTTTTAATTAGTCTTTTCATATTCCGAGTCGTTCTCGAAGTCGAGAGAATTCCACCCAAAATCACAAATTCAAAGTTTGCCGCTTCAAGGCTAAAAAACCATCACGCGCAAGACATTTTCACGGTCGGTACGTTCGGTCCCTGTGGATTCGATCCGGTCTTACCGGTATTATGCTATCTCCGATACTAGCCCTACACTTTGGGCACGTGAGTAAATAACAAAGTACGGAGCAAAGCAATACTTAGTCCATAATAAAGGTATTCAAGTTGATAAGAATAAAACTAAAGCTATTATTGAAGCAAAATCTCCTTCGAATAAGAAAGAGTTACAGAAATTTCTTGGTCAATTGAATTTTCTTCGAAGGTTTATATCTAACACTGCAAGGAAAACTAAAGTTTTTTCTTCTTTGTTGAAATTGAAGGATGGGGAGAACTTCGAATGGACACAGGAGCATGATGATGCTTTCAAGGCCATCAATGAGTATCTGGTCATTCCTCCAGTTTTAGTTCCACCAAACAAAGGAGAGCCCGTGAAGTTGTATTTGGCAGTAAACTATGACTCAATAGGAGTTCTGTTAGCTCAAGCCAATGATTAAGGCAAAGAACAAGCTATCTATTATCTAAGTAGGTTTTTAAATACTTATGAATGTAGGTATTCTGCAGTAGAAAAGTTATGCTTAACTTTGTTTTTTGCTTCGAAGAAACTCAGGTACTATATGATGCCTAGAGTGACTTATGTTATTTCTCAGACAGATGTAATGAAGTATATGTTGTCTCAACCTGTACTTAGTGGCAGAATTGGGAAATGGATTGTGTCTTTAATTGAATTCAATCTGGAGTATGTTCCTCAGAAATCTGTAAAAGGTCAAGCTTTAGCAAATTTTTTAGCAGATCATCCAAATGGCATTGAAACTCCAGAAATAGCAGATGTTGATATGATCACAATCAAACTTTGGAAGATGTTGTTTGATGGATCCAAAACATGTCAAATGGCTGGAATTGGAATTATATTAGAATCTCCTCAAGGTTTGAAAACCAAGTTTTGGTTTCCAAATAAATGAAGGAGAATGTACAAACAATCAAGCAGAATATAAAGCCTTGATCATGGATTTAGAAATTCTGTTGACTTTAAAAGTAGATATAGCTGAAGACTTTGGAGATTCTCAGTTGATTATAAATCAAGTAAATGGAGATTTTAGTTGTCATAGCCTTGATTTAAAGTCTTATAACGAATATGCTAAATTATTGGCCAAACAATTTCATGTGATTACCTTCACTTATGTTCCAAGATTCTTTAATGGAGAAGCAGATGCAGTTGCTCGAAGAGCTTCAAGTTTCAAGTTTATAAGTGATGAAAGCAGAGAATTTTGTTAGTTGACTTTAAGAAAGTTTTTACCTATGCTTAAAAACAGAAATATTGATTTCGAAGTATGTAAAACTACCACTACTTCTAATTAAATGGATTGGAGACAACCATTAATAGATTATTTGACAAAACCTGATGCTAAAACAGATAGAGTAACAAGGTTAAGGTCTATAAATTACATTATGTATAATGAAGAGTTATTCAAGAGAGTAGCAAATGGACTTTTGTTAAAATGTTTAAGCAAAGTGGATGCTTTTAGAGTAATGACAGAAGTTCATGAAGGCATTTCTGGTGCTCATCAAGTTGGGATCAAAATGAGATGGCTACTTCGAAGATATGAATATTATTGGCGTTCTATTCTTAAAGATTGCATTGATTATGCAAAAGGATGCCAAGCTTGTCAAAAGACAGGGCCACTTAAGCATTTGCCAGTTACTCAATTGCAATATGTGGTAAAGCCTTGGCCATGTAGAGGTTGGGCAATGGATATGATTGGCATGATCTATCGTCCTCCTCTAAATAAAGAGAGGTTTATCCTTGTTGCTACTGATTATTTCACCAAATGGGTTGAAGCTTTTGAAAGTGTATCTCAAACACAGGTTATTGAATTTATCAAAGGCATTATTTACAGATTTGGATCTCCAGAAACCATAACAGTGGATAATGGATCTATTTTCGAAGGGAGATTGGTAAAAGCATTTGCAGCAACTTATGGAGTTTCTTTAATTAATTCTACTCATTATTATGCTCAATCAAATGGCCAAGCAAAATCAACCAATAAGATAATTAAAAAAGGAATTCAGAGAATGGTTGATAGAAATCCAGAAGAATGGCCAAGTATGCTTCCAAATGTGCTATGGGCTTATCAAACTACTCAAAGGTCAAGTACAGGAACTACTCATTTTGCTTTAACTTATGGGCATGATGTTGTGTTGCCTATGCAAATAGTGGTAAGGTCACAAAGGGTTGTCTCCCAAAATGAATTAGATATAGGTACATATCACCAAGCAATGCATATGGAGCTTGGGGAGATAGATGAAGAAAGAATCAAAGCTTTGAATCAAATTATGTTACAGAAAGCAAGAGTAGCTAGAAGCTATAACAAGAAAGTGGTTGTTCGAAGCTTCGATGTAGGAGATTTAGTCTGTAAAGTGATATTGCCTATAAAAGAAAAAAAACAAGGACTTTGAATTACCCCCAAAAAAAACAAGGACTTGGAAAATGGGCCCCAAACTGGGAGGGACCATTTCAAGTACATCGAGTTCTTAAAAGAGGTGCCTATCACCTAAAAGAGTTAAATGGTTATGTTCAAAGAAGAAAAATCAATGGAAGATATCTAAAAGCTTATGTCCCAACTATTTGGGAATCTTTTAGCAGAAGATAGAATTCCTTTGGACTTATCCTATGTTTGCTTGTGTTGCTCAAGGGAATAAAACATAATGACAAGCATACATAATGATTCAGAGACCAAATAACTAAAAGAAAGTAGTAAAGACAGCTCAATCAATAGATGAGATAAACAGAAGTTTCATTCATTCAAAAGTTGTACAAAATAGTTCCTCCAATTGCTCAACAGTTGAGCATTTTCATTACAAATTAATAAAATTAAAGAACTTTTCTTGCTCTTTTGTATGAACCAATTGTGGTTCAATTGTCTTCATATCTTTCAGAGTCGTAGAAGCTTTGTTCTCAATAGCCTTCAAACCTTTCTTCGATTGAGCTATTTTCTCTCTCACTGCAGCTAAAGCTTGTTCCAACTGTGCTTCTTCTTCTTTCAGATGTTGTAACTTGGAAAGTTCTGATTCATAAGAAGATGTCAAGTGAACAGCTTCATCCTTCAGGCCAGACAAATCTGTTATCAAAGATTGCCTTTGAAAATGAGATTCTTTTATCTCTAAAAAGCTCTTGGCACTGGTTTGAAGTTCAATGGTCTTGTCTACGAGTTGTTTGCTCGAATCTGGAAAGTCAGTCTTTAAATTACACATAGCATAACAACAAGTTTGCAAAGATAGCATGAGGTCATCTTGAGCAAAGTCCTAAAAGTCAAGGTTATTGCTTAAAAAGTTTCTTCAGTTCTTGAACTTCTCTTTGAGAAAAAACAGGCTTGATCTTGATAGCAGAAGGCTGAGGATTAAGATATGCCTTGATCTTATCTATTGGAGACTCAGGAGTATATGTGGAAGTTATGCTCATGGCAATATCTTGACAAAACTTGTTCAATTGTACTTTGAATTGTTCCAAATGAATTGGAACAACACTGGTAGAGGTAGAAACAATTGGCTGCTGAATAAAGAAGAGAGATTCAAAGGTTAATAAAATCCTAATCTTTTATCAGTATGATAACAAGTTTAAGGAAAGAAAAATATTTACCACAAGGAAATGGACTTGTTCCTTTGGAAATTCAATACTTTGAGGTTCAACAGGAGTAACTTCTCCAACAACAAGTTTAGATTGCTTAGAAGAAGAGCCATTTAGAAGACCCTCACTGATTAAAGTTGTATCATCTTTGGAAGAAGAGGATTTATCAATGTCTTGCACTTGTACATTGACATCTGAGGCTTGTTTCACTTCACTTTCATGAAAACCCTCAGAAGAAAGTGTTTCTTTCTCGAGATTTGCAGATTGAAATTGGGGTGCCTCAGAAATAGGAGTTTCCTTCTCTGGTATGATTGGTTGAAAATTGGGAGTTTCAACTATTTCAGTAGGCTTATCAGCATTAAAAGAGGCAGGTTCCTTTTCTGTCATTTATGGAAGAAATTTTGAAGCTGGGATCTCCTTGGAAATAAAAGTTTCAGTAGAAGAAGAGACCTCTTTTTGTAAATCCTTCTGATGAGGTTCAGAAATCTTAACTACCTCAGTATCCTTGATAGGGGTAGGAGAGGTGAGTTGATGTGCCACAGGCTTCATTGGTGATTTAGAAGCCTTCTTAGATTTAGAAACTTCATCTGTTTTAGAGGTAATAGGATCAATATTCTTAAACACTTCATCAGAAGTGGGGCCAGCAGATTTTGAAGCACTTTCTTTTAAAAGATAAGCATTAGTAGGTTTGGTCTTTGCCTTTTTTCCTAGAACATATGATCAATAGAGAATTAAGTTTCAATATAATGCAAGAACCAAATTCAGAAATGCTAAAGAGAAAATCAAGTACCTCTTGATAATTGGATTATTGGAATATTCTCTTGATCATCATCATCTAACTCAGAGATAGCTAATTTTTTCTTTCTCTTTATAGCTCTGTAGGCTTTAGCTTGTTTGGCCTCTTCAGAATCCTCTTTTTCTATTTTCTTCTCTTTACCAGTCTTTCTTTCTTTGGCTAATAAATAGAAGGAAGAAAGTAAGATTATCAAACAGGATATGCAAAAATCTGTAAAAGACTAATTTTGGGAAGATATTATACCTGGCTTCGAAGGAGAAGAAGTGGGAGCCTCTGTTGGTTCTTTTCTCTTTTTTATTGTAACGCCCCGATTTTTCAGGAGCAAAATTTGAATAAATAAAACATTTATCAAAAAGATTTCATAATAGTTATCAACTCACCAAACCAAAAGTGACGTCATCATAATACAACCATATCGAAATAAGTATTTGTCAAAATATTACATTCTTCGAAATGAGATTTAGACATTAAATTCCAACATTCAAAACATCTACTGATCCGGCCTCCACATGCTCGTTGACTCCTTCCTCAGCATCACTATTTTCCATTATATTGCGCCTTTGCTCCATCTTCATTACCTGGTGATAAATCACTGCGGTACAAGTACCCGTGAGCTTAAAAAGCCCAGTAGGAATATCCTAGCCCTACTTAACCCCATGTATCTAACACATAAACATGCACAATAAACGAACAGCAGGAGATAGCACAATAACAACGCTGATTAATTACTAGCCATTAACCTACGTGTCATCTAGGATTCTCGGCCATGAGATCCATCCTACCCTTCAACCTCCGGCATAGGGCAACTGGTGTGATTCGACTCCCCCTTGCAAAGATCCGGACGAAGAACCAAGGTTATATACCCGAGTACCACT
>JAXBDA010005853.1:0-22812 GCA_036023075.1 Gaultheria prostrata
TTGAATTGAAACACTTTGAGACACCTACTATAAATATCATGAGAAATGTTTGCCGAATTTTCTAAGTTCCTTTGGGTCTCACATGACGAGTTTGACACTTAATGACGCGAGTTGACGATTATTGAACGAATTAGGGTTTTTGAGCGTTGGTTTGAGTTGAGCTATTGCATGGACACTTAAATGAATCGATTGAGCATGATATGATATTAAATGATGAAAAGATTTACACGGGGCCCGAAAGGGTATGCCCGGAGTGACACGGGGCCTTTATGGTATGCCCGGATTATGTTGAATGGATTAATTGAATAAGACGCATGACAAGGGTGTATAGAGGGTACGAGAGGTACACATGGTATGTTTTGGACACAACGGAGTGATTGATGATCTCATATGACGAATCTTGAACCAATCTACTACGTGCGATTTTTCGTGCCTTCTTTGATTATTCTTATTGATCTTCCTTCCTTCGTGGTACTTCATGAGCATCTCATTTACATTTAGAATAGATAGATGTTTTCCTACTGGGCTAGTGAGCTCACCCTTATAATTTCAGGTACTCAATAAGGTAGATCATGAGTTGGCGTGTGGATGTGCATGCATGACTTCATGTTTTGAAAGCTAATTGGACGAGTTACATGATCATCTTGGACTAGTAGTACTTTTTGAAAAGATGAACTTTTAACTTATAATTCATGTATTTTTGACTAGAAATTTGGATAGACTATTTGGCGTATGTATTTAATTCGGTACACTAAACTCTTGACTTTTATTGACTCTGAACGTGTAACTTGACTTTGACCGTGGATGGCGTTGACCTCCACATGGATTACGTACTGAATTATATTTATGAAATTTGGGGCGTGACAGTGAGATTCAACCTAGCGACCTTTAAGAGCTCATTTAATTGTTGTCTCATGCCCACCGACCGGCCAAACCCTTGAGTTTCCCCATCCATTCAATCGCGTCCTCTTTTGGATCATACATTCATACTATGATAGAGCTAAGAAAATAACATAAGCCAGTCTTCTAGCATGTTCCCTTGATGATTCTTACTTTGCTAAATTGGTGTATCCAAAAGGGAAACGGGGTGTTGTAGGGCGCCTCTATAAGGAGGTTCCGTAGTGCGGCATCTAAGCCGTCGGATGTATTTTTCACGGTCTTAATTTCATCTCGGCACTTTACAGATTCGAACCGTCCAATACCAAAATGAAATCCAAACTATTGATTGCGGAGATCAACGGCTTAGATACCGCACTATAGAGGCGCCCTACAGCACCCCAGATCAAAAGACGTCAATAATTCAAATCTATAACCTACATACATTTAGATATTTAGGTACTGCATTTTTTTTTTCCCAAAAGCTTTCATCTAGCTTGAACTAGTTCTAAGTTTTAATGTGAGGTGATGAACACTTTCTTAAAGAAAAAAACCCTAAAGTCACGGTAGATAATAAGGGTATATGAGGTTTTTCCTTTCCAAAATGCAAAACTTAGAGCAAGTCCACCCATAGTTTAGAGCAAGTGAAATTTCGGGTTGGTTCGATTTTCAAGGTTCTGTGGTACAAATAGAAACTAAAACGAGTAAAATTGGATCGGAAAATCTTGGGCCGTTACTAGCATTTTATTAAGATATGGAATGGCGTCAATCTCTTCTGTATTTTATACAATCTTTACGGACTACTGACTCGATCACCTCGCAGAAAGGGAAATCATTGCCCGAGTTTTCTAGACACCGAACTTATGATTAATTTACAAGCCAAACAAGGCTTATCAATAGACGCCAAGCTGCTGCTCGAGGGACTACCCGAAGCAGATTTCTCACCCGGTTTCTCAATTCCTTTCAATCTCATTCTCATTTTCACCAGCTCAATGTTGAGTTCCTGTCTTGTCAAACTGGAGAGCTCATTGGAAACAGGGTGGAAATTCAGTGGCGTCTCGTAAGTTTACTTTCTGGGGTATATTAGGGGATTTAGTAGTGTGTGCAGTTGTCGGTAATAATATGCAAATCCTTTGTTACTCGTAGTAAAGAACTGCCGTTGTTTGGACAGGTTTTTCCTTCGACTACGTTGCCAAAATAAAAAAGTTAGAGCAAGTCCACCCATAATCAATCTAGGCTGTCAAAGTGAAATTTCGGTTTGGTTTGATTGTCAAGGTTTTGGTCGTACCAAAACTGAAACCATACATATATATAGGGTAATCAAATGAAAGGGATTAATGTGTTAGAACAACAAAGACAAGGAAAAACTATTCCATTTAAAAGATGAATTTCTAACATTTTTTTAGTATTTTTTTTTTGTCAATCGATAGAAGAGAGACTCACATTTATTAGTATAATGACTATTAATTATACTTGAATCGATATCCATATATATATGGTAATCAAATGAAAGGGATTAATGTGTTAGAACAACAAAGCCAAGGAAAAACTATAACAGGGCCACAATTACCATAACTTTTATTCCATTTAAAAGATGAATTTCTCACATTTATTACTATAATGACTATTAATTGTACTTGAATTGATATCCATATCTATATATGGTAATCTAATGAAAGGGATTAATGTGTTAGTTCTACTCTATAAATACTCGTCTGATTTTTGTTTCGCAGAATGCAAACAAAACTCAAACCTTTAAAGTAATTATGTTTTCCGGTGAGATGGCTAAGTTTTCTTTCTTTGCTTTCAGGCTTTTCATCTTGGTTTCGATAGGTATGTGCTCTTGTTCCTTCATACTTTTTTCAATGATAGATCTTTTCATGCGACCCTCTCATACCATAAAAAATGGGACCCCGTGGTCCTTGATCAGCCTCAATGTGCTCATCGTCTATACAAACTGATTTATTTTCCCTAAAACACATCTAGATTAACATGAAATGCTTGGATCATATATCCATGATAGATCTTATTTCTCGTCACAACTAATCGATTTTTATTTCGTATAAATATGATTAACTAGTTATGCCGCATATACGTATAAATTAAATTGGTTTTTTGTCATGAATTTTGTTATATGCAGTTGCAGTAATGGTGGTTCAAGTAAAAGCTGATGAAGTATGCGAAAGGGAATTGTATCGCAATATTGGTTGCCAACCTATTCATTGTAAGCAACAATGTCGTGACATTGGCTACTCGCAAGGACTATGTCTACGCAGTGGCTTTAATCCCGACGGCAGTCCAACAATAGTATGTGTTTGTCTCCGCAAATGTGATTCGAAGAAACCTTATAATTGATGATGTACCCCATCATCTAAATAAACAAGGAATTTGGAACTTCATTCTTGGAGAATGTTACAGTACGCCCCCTTGGAGTCAGTAGTGTGTGCAGTTGAGTAGTGTGTGCAGTTGAGTAGTGTGTGCAGTTGTCGGTAATAATATGCGAATCCTTTGTTACTTGTAGTAAAGAACTGCCGTTGTTTGGACAGGTTTTTCCTTCAACTAAATCCAGTTACGTTCCCAAAATGAAAAAGTTAGAGCAAGTCCACCCATAATCCATCTAGGCTGTCAAAGTGAAATATCGGTTTGGTTTGATTGTCAAGGTTCTGGTCGTACCAAAACCGAAACCAAACAGTATCCAACTATGTTTAGATAGTCAAAATTGAACCTGATTAAAAAAACCAAACTAAAAACTCAAAAAGTTAAAAGACTAGTATGTTAATTTCCTTTTAACCCATTTTCTAAAATTTAAATTACCAACTCATCTGATCTCCATTACTCATAATTGAAAGGTAAAATGTATTATTACTGGGACATACTAGTAAAAGCAACAAAGGCATTTACAAGAGTCTTCAGTCCAGAACCGTAATGCACAAAAAGATCATATTATTCCCTTAGTACTAATTTACTTATAAAGGTCTCTAAACCATTTAGACACTTATCTCATTTTCTTATCTGGCCCTTGACTTCAAAAATCTTGAACCGTTGCTAGCATGTTATTAAGACATGGAATGGCGTCGAGCTCTTCCGTGTTTTATCTGATCTTTACTAGGAGTACCGACTCCATCGACAAGCAGAAAATGAAACCATTGCCCGAGTTTTCTAGACACTGAGCTCCTGAATGGTTTATGAGCCAAACGAGGCTTATGATCAGATGACGATGCCAAGCTGCTGCCCGAAGCAGATTTATGATCACCCGGTTTCTCAGTACCTTTCAATCTCGTTTTCATTTTCAGCAGCTCAATTTTGAGTTCCTGATTTTCTCTTTCCAAGCTGGAGATCTCATTGGAAACAGGGTGGAAATCAGTGGTGTCGCAAAAGTTCACTTTCCGGTGTATATTAGGGGATTCAGCGGTGTCTGTGAAGTTGCTGGTAATAATATGGCGAAGCCGTTGTTGCTCGTAGTAAAGCACTTGGACGGTTGTTTGGACAGGGAGGCGGTCGTTCTGTGCAGCGTGGGCACAGGCCTCGGGTGACAGCTTTCGGCAGTCCATAACGCTGCATAATTGCTTCCTTTCCGTTTCACTCAATGTCGGATGAGCCTGTGATAATAAAGAGACTTGAATCAGATAGAGTACATTCTTACCGATAAGAGTCAAAGAGTAATCTTATCTCCGTCCAATGGGCTGTTAATAGAAGGACTGTAAAATTACTTAAAAAAACAAAATGCTTTATAAATATTAGTTCGAAAATTATATGGTGTAGTTGAAGAGGCAACCTTCAAGTAAATATCAACGGCTCTATACATCCCATCATCTCTCACCCTTGCTTGTTCCGGTACAAGCTCGGCAACACTCCCAAACTTGGACAAGGATAAGTTCCGGTCCGATGCAATTTCTGCAAGATAGCTTCCCACCAGCTTCCCCACCCTCTCCATGTCACTCATCGGAGTAGCAAGAAGATCACCACCCGTATGGCCGTATCCCAACTGGTTCCCCTCCAATTCAAATTCGACATAATTCGTCACGATCCTCTTTGCAGTATCCACATCAAACAAGGTGTCCCCGGTTAAAGAAAACGAAGGGATTAATAGATCGTCGAGAACAGCTTGTCCGAGTTGCAACCCGATTCTCTTCTCTAAATCGAGACGGGAAGCAACCGTTGTTTGGAGATGGATTGCGGATTTAAGCAGCATTGAGAGGAAGTTAACTGAGATGGAGTTTTTTTCCCTTGGTAGAAGGCTGACTATTGTTTCTATTACTGCCCTCTTCTCGTAATATTGTCTCGGCTCGATTTTCTCTCTCTCCTTTCCAAAAGTTTCCTGCCATGACCGTATTTAGTAATTCGAACATGTAAATCATATTCCACCAGGATATACAACCTGAAGCTTGTGCAGAAACTTCTACGAATCGAAATTTTTTCAGAAACTTTTAGCGAATTGAATGAACAAAAATATTGACCCTGAACAAAAACTTTTTAAAATGCAATGCCGTCATATAACAAACACATGAATTTGTTGAATATTTTCAATTTTTAAAATATAAGTCCACCGAAATGAATAAAATGCTGTCACGCTGCATATATAGTACTCCTATATTTTTCTATGAAAACAAGTCATTTACATTGTTTCGAGATCTCACCAATTGCTGAAGAGATTTTTGTGCATAAAGCATAAGAATTGGACCCAACGCAAATTGCTTAAACCCTCTTGACACCATTGCAATCACAACCCTCTGGAACATATCAATTCTGAGAACAGTTAAGTCCTCTGCCCACCAATCAACCATGTTTTCCATTTGAGCTGTAGAACAAGACTTAACACCTTCCATACCACTTTCCCCTCTGGTTGGTTCACAAGAATGGCTATCCTTACATGCCAAATACGCGATCGTATCAATGCATCGGCTCACCAATTTTACTTCCTCCGCTATTGGGATCAGATATTGTGAACTGCGCAAAACCGAAACTGCCCCTGCAATGGTTTTAAGCGCCACGTCGTTTAAATAGGCCTCAGTTCTTCCGGCAAGGTTTCTAACAGCATATTCCTCTGTCATCTCAAGGTATTCAGCTGCACATCGGAGCGTGGCAATGTTTTCTATGGTTATTTCAAAATTTATTCCGTAACAAAATTTCGCTGCTAGTTCGAACGCTTCAGCTCCGCCCGGAACATCAGGGAGTTGAATTGAAGAAAGATGATCATCAGTTGATTGCGAAACCAGTTTCCTTATGTATCCACACTTCGAGACTAATGCAAACTGCATACGAAGAAATACAAGAAGTCGTTATCGTTACATGAGTGCTGTTATTGTTACTATGGTACTCAATTTGTTGTGACAAAAGAGACAAGAAATCGAGCAAAGGCACCAAGAACACATTGGATTACAGAAAAACACTCTCAGAAGTTTCTTCATACCTTGTGTAATGGAAAGGCAGTTCCATCGGCATGAATGACGACATCACAGGGAATCTCCTGTGAGAAAATCCTGCTGAAATTCATGGTAACTCTTTACATTAAAATTTTCTAAAATTTTTAACCAAAGTAACAAGATTTTGGAACCTTTATAAAGAGCTAGACAGTGAAAATGAAGAAAACAGAAGAGAAGGAAACAAAAACCATTCACTAGTCCTCTTCATGGCAGTGGAAAGGAGCTCCTTCTTCTTGGCAGAGACGGTACTGGGTTTGGGCTCTACGAATTTTTCACGATCAAGATCCGACATTGCAGAGATTGGATAATGTTTAATTTGTTCAAGTCGCCTTTATACAATCTATATGGAGGCAGAAGTAGGAAGAAATATATATATGCTCATGCACTTCCTCTTGAAGTTATTTGTGAAGCAACTACTCCCACTAACATGTCATTCCACCCTCTTTTATCGTCTTCTTACCATAAAAACTTGTATGCCGAACGGGTACCGCCACATGGTATTCGTCGGCGCATCCAAGCTGTCCAAACATTTTTTGGACGGCCTAAATTTAAAGGTGGCATTTTTGTAAATTTCGGGGGCAAATTTACTCAAATAAATCTGGATTGTCCAAAACATGTTTGGATGACACAGATGCACCGACAGGAACCTCGTGACGGTACCATTTTTACCATTTTTTACCATTTTCTCTTTTTGAATGAATACTGAATTGAATCAGTGGTTATGAGGTACGAGTTCTAGTGGTAATGAGGGTATGAGTTCTAGTTTGATTGGGCCGTAATCCTTCTACTCATGTCAGTCTCCTCGTGCAAAAGGGAGTCTATACAGGCATAGGCGGAGGGACACATGGCAAATAAGGTCACTTGACCCCCACTGATTTGTAAAATGTCTTGAGAAAATATGTATGAACGACTCATATAGGGTGCCGGACACCATGTGTATATATCCTCTATGTATCCAAAATTTTCTCGTCTCCCTTAAAATATGTGTAGATTCTATTACTCCCTCCGTCCCTTTTATAGTGTGTACATTTTTATTTTGGACTGTTCCTTAATAAGAGTGTGTTTTGAAAAGTTAGTGGTTACATTTCTTATTTTGCCCTTAAAAGTAGATTCTTTTCTTAAAAAGTTAGTGGGTATTATTATATTAATAATGGTAAGTAATAGACAGTAGATGTAAAAGTTGTAAAAGTTAATGTGAGAGAAAAATAGTTGGAATTCTCAAGTAACACACTTAAAAAAGGGACAGAGGGAATAGTATTTTATTAGATACCCAGTAACCCATACATAATTTTTGGCCTGTATCAATTCCAAACAGGAACTCATTTACTGAAAAAAAGAAAAACAGGACCTTATTGTTGTGAAATGTGTGGGGTTGTAGGTATTTGACTCCACTGTCCATTACCCATGGCTCTTCTAGTCTTTTTGGATAATAGGATTGGAGAAACAAATCCATTTGGGAAATGGAATAATCAAAATAAACTAGGGCCTAGGGGAAGATAGTCTCATAGACATACTGAGTGGTGGGGAGCCTTGGAGTTAGTAGAGTTCGTTTGGAAGGATGTGATGGTAGGCTGTGAAAGTTAGAACTTTCCATGTGGGAGACTTGGGATCACTGCCTCTGGCGAAAGAAATTTATTAATTTTTAAAGAAATATTCAGAGATTAAACGGAGCAAGAACACTATGATAAACGCCACCCAAAATCTAAAAAACCAGGAAACGAAGACAAGAAGCCAACTATACCCACAAGGACCAAAGAAAAAAGCGTTCAGGCCAAACACTCATACGTCTCCAAATGGACCAAACCTCGCAACCCAACCAAAAAAATGCCCACTTTTGCATAGAAAACTAAACCAAACCGAAGCTAGAACACAAACCGATGCCCCCAGAGAAAAAAACCAGACCTAAGCATCCGGAAGACTAAGAGAACCAGAAAACCAAATCCGAATATAAGGAACCGCGTCACTCTCGCTAAATTCAGACAAAAACCATAACCAAGCAATGGACTCCACCGAGAGAGAGGCACTTTCCTCCATATCAGCAATTACACCATATATCCTCCATTTCAGCAACTTCGCCGACCTTCATATCAACAGTTTTTGCTCAAGTTAAAGTTCTTTTAGATTTTGATCTAATATCCAGCATGTTGGTGCTCAAATACCACAGTGGACATCATAGAAAAATCCCTACAAGATACCAACCTTTGTTTCTTTCAGGACTTCTATGGGTCCATCCCATGATTTCAAATGTAAATCCAAAGGGTTTTTCGTTGCCGACTACTTTGAGTTAACTTATGGATGTACCCAAAAGAACAGGTTAATTATTTTGGGCTCAAGTCCTCCTCCTCTTACATGACTAAGGTTGAGTTTTCACTATGGTATTTTCGGTATTTTTTTACAAGTCATTCTCCTCACATACATTACAAAAATATCATTTAGCGGAAACTACACCGGTACACCCACATTTTTTTTGGAACTTCGGAAGGTTAAAACTACACCCACTTTTAACTACAACAGGAAGATAGTATCTTCAGTGGAAATTCACCATGAAGATTGTGGAGCTTCTTTGTTTGGTGCCAGATTTGAGCTGGAGACTATGAAAGGACAAATTCTGCAATAAATGGTGTTCCTCAAATAAATGAAACAAGTAGCTCTTGTACTTGTCAAGGGTGGGCTTTTTCAGGCATGACTCTTCACATCATGCAATTTGAGGGCTCCCTTGTGTTGATGGATAATTGCACATCATCCAACTGTATGATAATTGCACAGCATTGTTTCATTTGCTTCAGCCTCCGTTGAGAGTAACCAGTTGCAAACTGCGTCACAGAGTTCTTGCCGTACCCTCTTCTTGGTACTATACTGCTATATCCGTCTCCCATTGTTGGTCCTGTTCGGAAAGTCATGTCCTTTTTGGATACCCTCTTATTGATACGTAAATAATTTTCTAAATTTGTAATCCCAACTAAAATTTATATCTTGTGAAAGTTAATTCAAGCCTCACTCTTTCGATTTTTCGCTCCTGGCAGAAACCTGCTTCTCCCTCTTGGCTCCTAGTTTCTCCTTTTTCTTTTTGCCTTTTTTCGAACTCAAGTTGGTAGACCCAGTTGAGTTTGAGGGGTAGCATAGCATAATATATTAAGAAATGTTATGTTACCATGTTTTCTAGGTTTTAATAGTATTATGTTTTCTGTTTAGGCTAGGATATTATTCATGTTTCCTAAGGGCAAGTGCAACAGACTGTACAAACCTCTCTCTATCCCTATTTTAGGGAGCCAAACCCCAAAATCAAGCCCCAACAGACCACGTAAACCCTCCCTAAAATACTCTGATGAACAGTAGCTCCCTATATACCCCTTGTTTAGGGAGTCACTATTCACTCCCTACCCATTTTTTTAATCCTTTTTTATTTTTCTTTTTCTCTCCTCTCTTTCCTTTTTATGTGTATAATATTATATATATATATATATTAATTTATATTATTTAATTGGTATAGAGAGAGTAATAGAGAAGATTGTTGGAGTGTTAAAAGAGATGTGAGTAGGTAAAACACTGTTCACCAATCTTTTTAGGGAGGATTTGTGTTCTCATTGTTGGGGATGCCCTAAGTAGTCTAGCTAGGTTTCCTTGTTAGGAATGTTTTCCTAATTTGATTGTCTTGTAGCTAGGGCCGCAAACGAGCCGAGTCGAGCCGAGCTTTACTGTGCACAAACTTGTTTATTAAGTTTTTAACGAGCTCGAGCTCAGTGAACACTTAACGAGCCGAGCTGGCCTAGGCTTGACTTGAACTCGAGCTTGTTCAACGGAAAAATACGTGTGTATACTCATATAGGCTTAAGACAAGAAATAAAATTTTAGTTGTGCATGTATATATGTTTTATATCTATATACTCTACAAAAAAATAGTCTCAATTGCAAAATAATAGTGAAATTTAATAATAATTTGAAAAGATATTGCATTAATATATCAAATTGGAACAAGAAGTTATTAATTTTATTTTTCTAAAAAATAAACGAGCCTTATCGAACCGAGCCGAGCCTTGACGTGTTCAGGCTTGTTTGTTAAGGTTTTTAACGAACTCGAGCTCGAGCTGAGCCTCAATAAAAACTTAACGAACGGAGTTCGAACGAGCTCTTTTCGAGCTGAGCTCACGAACGGCTTGGTTCATTTGCAGCCCTACTTGTAGCCTATATAAAAGCATGATAGGTTTATGTTTAACACAACGATTTCACATCAATGGAATTTGTCTACTCAATTTTCTAACGGTCGGCAATACTATCTAAAAACGGACCAATAATTGGGGGCAGCGGATCTAAGCAGCATAGGAAAACTGTACCGTTCAGATTTACATTTGCACTAATAGTATGGAAAATTAAGGGATCTAAGCAGCAGCTTAATGAATTAGACAAGGATAAAAGATGGGTTCTCTTTCTCTGGTTATGTTTTCATCTTTATTAACCTTGGACACCAGTGCTTAGCTGAGTGATCCCAACAAGTGACAACCAAAATTAACAAGCCCCACAATTGAAGCAATAATTTTCATAAGTGGCCAAGAATTTAAGATTCCTGCTAAATTAATTTGAACCATATGTATGGAAAGAGAAAAATCCTACCTAGAGGACAGTACCCTACACTGGCTACACTCGAACATTGTCCCTTGGGGTACCATCACCATATGGGTAGCATGTGACTCCTTACTCCCTCGGTTCCCCAGTATTTTTCAGCCATAGAGATATGTAAAGTCACTTGTTGAATTCAAGGTGCTTCTCACGAAGACAAGCGAAAAAAAAAAAAAAAAACCAGTGCTTCTCACGAAAACAACTCCGCAATACTATATAGAACAGATTAGGCGTGTCCAAAGATTCTTACACGATATCACAATTAGGTCTTTAATTAGTTGTCTTAAGTGAAATCTATATTTGAGTTTATTTTCCTCCTACATATGTACGCGCAATCTCTCCCTATTGTCCTCGTGTTATTAAATAAGAATCGTAGCGGACTGTTAAGACTAATCCACATGTCCTTTAAACACCTAACCTTTGGAGTTATGATGATCAACAAATTAACATAGATAATTTGAAGAGACGTGAAGCATTTTTCGCTACTGTTAATCCATCGTACCACATATATATTAGTCCATTCAAGCCAGCAAAAATATGGTAAAGGATCCGTAGTGTTTGGGACAATGGGACCCCTTGGAATAATATGTCATTTCTATTGATCAGTGACTAAACCTTTCAGCATTAATTTCCATTTGGCTTCTCTCTTCTTTTTTTCTTTTTTTTTGTTTGTTTGTTTGAGGAAACTCCAATTGGCTCTTTTACCCAGTTTTTGGTGTAAGGCTTTATGTAGTTAAAAAGGACTGAAGTTTGTTTGATCCATTTGTCATTTTAGAGCAACCCCAACAATGAGTTAGTAAATTATGCAGTGTACAGTGCATATATCTATTATAATTTGACACTTTTTCTATCAACACTCCAACAACACTCCCTATTACTCTCCCTATTTTTAATAAAATATAATATATGGGGGAAAAGTAAGAGAGAGACAAGAGAGAGAGAATAAAAAAAAGAAAAAAAAAGGAAAAAGCAGCCACGGGAAGGAGAGAGAGATTAAAAAAAATGGGTAGGGATTGAATAGTGCCTCCCTAAATGGAGAGATTTTAGGGAGGTACTATTCATATTTGTATTTTAGGGAGGAGTTTAGGGAGTCTCTTGGAGCCTAAATTTGGGGTTTGGCTCCCTAAAATAGGGATGAGAGCCAATTTAGGGAGTTTGTTGGGATGCCCTTATAACACACATATAATTTGGCTAGTCAAATGGAACTCATTTTTGGTCGTTGGTGTAATATAAGGAGATGTAGCCTTTGCGCTAGGTAAAATTCCCAAAGACCAATGCAGCAAACTACAAATTATACTCTCCCAATATACAACAGTCCAACTATCAGGTTGTGTGGCTCTTACGCGCTCTGCATAAGTGTGCGAGTCCAAAAGCTCCACCAAAAGAATACTTTTTTTGCCACCGAAAGAACACCTTTTTTTGCCCACTCAAATATAAGAGTAGAGAGTAGAGTAAGTTGTAAACTATTCTTACTTCAATTGATATGAATAGAAGCTCTGCTAGAAGACCCTTATATAGCCCTTAGGTAGAAAATCAATTAACTACATACACTCATAACTTAAGACATTAAAGAACACAACTTCAATGAATACCTAAGCTTTTAACTTCTGCGTTATTTATTAGACATGAAGAAACAAATGAACTTAATGCAACATTTTAATATACAAAAGTAACAACATTTTTTTTAGGCTGATCATGTAATATACAAATGTATCCACAGTAAGAGATTATGGTAGGTTGATCATGTAGTATTCGGAGTTACAAATGCCTATGGAAATGCACATTCACCTATGCTTCTGTCTATATGTCTATATACTGACATGTATGCATATTTAAATCTTTGATTTTAGCAAATAGCTTCCTCATTTGCTTAAAGCAACTGTTGATTTTAGCAAATGTTGATTTTATCGGATGGGGTTCTGTCCAGTGCCCGTATGTCTATCTACTGACATGTATGCATATTTTGTATTGCTGCGTCAATGTTATGCAGTGGCCTTAGGATCCAACTGCATGTCTATGTTTATTGAACTTTTGGAAATTGAGTAACATCCTTAACTGTATCTTGAGTTCTTCATTACTCAAACTTGATATAGGGTTCATTAATATTTCCAAGAATTATCCTATTCTTATGGCATGCTAGTTTGTACCTTTAGTCTACATATTAGGAACTTATATCATTTGGAAGATGAGGCTCGACAAGTATCACTACCATTATTGCTTTTATCCAAGCCACCCGAGCCTGGTTAATATATTCTAGAGGCTACTCCACCTATTGCCAATTGGTTTTAGGTTGGAACCCTCCAAGAAATCTAACAACTTCTCCTCCTTTTATTTTTTATTGAACATCGCATATCATCAGCGCAACAGTGGAAGCCATGGCCCAAGTTTATCAATGCTGATAATATCAGTACATTGTGTCTCCAGAGGTCCTTTGATTTTTCATTGTTTTATTTGTTTAGACATGTCGACGATTGATGCTTTTAGATTTATTCCTTAATGAATATGTCCAGGTATTGGTTTTAAGTATGCAGGCTATTGATTTTCTTCACAAGCTTCTTCGTTATGACCATCAGGATAGGCTTACAGCAAAAGTAACAACGGTATCCTCTACGAAATAATTTAAGTACTCCCTTCTGTTCAAATTTGATAGTTCACTACGAAACTACGTGTAATTTTCAAATTAAAAAATAATTTACTTACAAAAATAATTTTCTAATCAATATGGATCTTGTTTGATAGATTTCATTGAGAACTTTAATGCGGTGCCAAAAAAATTCAAAAATTATTTTGATAAATATATTATTTTATAGTTTAAAAATTACACATAATTTCGTATTAAACTAACAAATTGGGACGGAGGGAGTACTATTTTGCTTCCTTCATGGCCTACCTATTAATCTTGTTCTCTTATCTTATTGTATCAGTCGGTGACATAGCATCCATTCTACTTTATCTCATCACAGGCTGATCTCATCCATTCTAGATGGAAATTAAAGAAAGTCCTACTCTCCTTGTGTGCATGCTAATGTGTGGCATATTTTTCTAAGCAATTTGCAAATTCAAGAGAAAATGACTGGGTCAGGTAGTCTTCCTTTGTAATTTGTGGGGATTTTCAGTTGGTTTCGCTAATATCAAAATTCTTTATGGAGTTCTGTCTATAGTTACATTTCGTTTAATTTCCAGTGAAACGGAAAAAAAAATCTGGAGATGTGAGGAAGAATTGGGCGCGCATGTTTTACTGTTATTACTTCTATTGACACACCGGAATTCATGAGAGAATAGTTAGCGTACTGTTCCAAACGAAGATAGGTCTTGAATTCTCGAGAATTCTTGAATCCACAAGAAAGAGAGAGAAAATCTCAAAATTGTTTATTGATTAAAAGTTGCCGAATAATAGAGATTACAAACTCTTTTATAGGGAAACCTAGCAAACCCTAAAAAAACTACTTAAAAATAAAATATCCCAAAAATTGGGGTAACTCCCAAAATTGAAACTAGAAACAAATATAAGACTTTCCCAACTGGAATCAATAAAAACGGAATAACACGCTAAGAGTAATTTGAAATCTATATATTTCCTAAAATAGCAAAATAACGAAATTGAAGGCCTAAACGAAGGAATTTGGCCGAAATTCACCATGCATCACGACTTAGGGTGGTGAGTAATGACCGCAGCGCGATTCTGCTTCAGCCCCCCAAATTTGGGTTCTGCTTCAGCCCACCAAACTTGGGCCCATTCCGGGCTCGTGGATAAATTGTCCAATTTGACAATTTTCAATTAAGAGCTGTTTGGGCCTCTAAGCCTTTGACTGATCCAACTGATTATAGAATTGGGTCGCTACCTGTTTTGCATCATCTATTTTTATGCTGGCAATATCGAACAGTTTGTGATAATATCATGCGATTTATTCTGTTTTCTCCCTTATAAGCGTGCTTTCATTGGTCTTTGTTCACTTATATGTTATTGACTTGTGCTTTTGGGTGCAGGCTCATCCACATTTCTCTCAAGTCAAGCCCATTTAATTGTAGACCATACAGGAAAAAGTGAGTCCAATATTCTTGATACTCTCATTTGGGTTGCACAAAGTTTACTTATATCTCATCGTAACGATTCAAAATAATGCATTCCGTAGTTATACAACCTTTTGTGTTGAATAATGTTAATTCTGGATTTTTGTAACGCCTCAGGCAGACCACTAGCCCAACCTTGATTAGATCCACTAGCCACACCACATGACCCAAAATACTTAAACCCAAGGTACTAGTAGTCTCTTACATGGTTTGTTATATACCCAAGATCACTCATGTAAACGAACAATGTGGGACTAAACACCATCTACCCTCAAACCTGGGGTATTACAATCTTCCCCCCTTAGGGATGCAACGTCCTCGTTGCATAGTCTCAGCAACCTCCCCTGGTGTCCGTGGCGGCAGAGCGCATCCTACCCACCACTTGGACCAGGGCGGGGCTCTGATACCATTTGTAACGCCTCATGCAGACCATTAGCCCAGTACCTTGATTAGATCCACTAGCCACACCACATACCATTTGTAACGCCCCATGTAGACCACTGACCCAGTACCCTGATTTGATCCACAAGTCACACCACATAGCCCAAAATGCTTAAGCCCAAGGTACTAGTAGTCTCTTACATGGTTTGTTATATACCCAAGATCACTCATGTAAACGACCAATGTGGGACTAAACACCATCTACCCCCAAACCTGGGGTATTACAATTTTCCTCTCCAATTTGATTTAGGATGAGGTTTGGAGAGTGAGATGTGGAATCATGGATACTCTTAACAAAAGCATATACTTATGTTCTTATTTTCTTTCGCGTAAGGGTCCCTTTCGACTAATGAATGAAAGGTATTTATGTTGATTATGCAAGATAATACACGACCTCTTCAGGGATAGCTATTTGAAGTTTACATGAAAGATTGAATTTGTTAATTTTTTTCGTCCTGCTTTTGGTGTTCTGTAAACCTTAAACCCGTCAGCAGCAAGTCTATATATTAGAAACTATTGGTCGTGCACGAATAATTATGTGATTTTCTCCTGTTTCGGCCTCTTATTAAACCCCACATAACGAAGCCATTGGCTTCTAATCATCCAAACACAGTCTATGGCGACCGTCCCTTGAAAAACACTCTAAAGTTTGATATGCACTTCCTTTTTCTCTTTTTTCTTCTTCTTATTTTTTTTTTTTTCAAACTGAGTTTGATATGCACTTCACATACATAAACAATTACAATCATTAACACAAACATTCACACAAAAAATTTACAAACACACTCCCATTAATGTATGTGTCCTACAAACGGGAGGTGGAGTCTATGTGTAGGGACCAGGAGTCCCAATGTGAATGTGGATGTGATGAATTTGAGTATGCAAGTGCAAATGGTTGCAGAAAAGTTGGTCCACAAAAAGGACTTGAAAAGCACTAGAGAGTTTATTGGTCCAAATGATTGAGCACAATACCAGCGTACTCATCATTGCATTTATTGCTTTTTCCTCCAGGCTCCGTTCCACTAACTCAAAAAGCCAAAAGCCAGTTTATTATATTTTTTGAGACAGATCCCCTCACAATACATCACAACAAAAACCATAGAAAACCAACGCATTTTTCAAACTCTCACATAAAAAAGCTAAAAAGGAAAAAAAAACCAAGTTAATGACACACCCCCTTAATTGTTGAATATTTCATGTGTGTTTGATTTGTTGCTTACACAATAAGCTACATCTTGTAAAACAAACAAAAAGCTACATATATAACTTAGGGGTCATTCCCGGCCCTTAACTTTTATTTGTGTGACTAATTGCATTTTTTGTGATTGTCTTTTATTTGAATTTTTTTCGCAATTGTTAATTTTGTGTCAAATTTTTTGGGCTTGGCAATTTACCAGAACGAGATGAATTAAAAAAAAAGTACAAAATTATTATCAAAACTTGACAAAATTATAAGAGTGCAAAAAGTGTCAAATAAGGGAATGGCCCCTAAATTAGTAAAAGAGAAATGGAGTAGTGTCCACAATTTGTAGTTTGTACAATCTTATAACAGGTTTGCTACATGTATTAATACTTGTACCAATAATTTTATAAATTCTCTCACATGCAGGGGCGGAGGCACCAAGAGACAAATGGGGTCAATTGACCCCACTGAGTTTCAAATTTTTGTAGGGATAGTTATCGTTTTGCCCAAATTTTTGCTATTTTGACCCCACTTTACATCTCATTTTTTGCCCTAACCTATAGTTTTGCCTAGATTTTTTCTATTTTGACCCCACTTTACACCACCTTTTTTTGCCACAACCTATTTAAGAGGTTTGATACTTAGAAAAATAAGGGGCAAAATAGAGGTTTGGTACATTTAGTTATTAATATACGTCTACTTTTTGTTTAACTTGTTAATCTAATTATTTTTTTCTAGCAAATCGGAAAAGTGAATCGCACATAGTTCAAATTTTGACCCCACTGATCAAAAATCCTGGCTCCGCCCCTGCTCACATGGGATGTGGGACCTACCATTCATATGTGGGTCTCACATTTCTCATGTGAGAGAGTTTGTGCAATTGTAAGTTCAAATAACCTATATTTTTTTCCGTCTCATGATAGAGAGAGAGAGAAAAACTTATTGTCGCTCGATATACACAAACACGCAAAAATACATGTAATGTATTTTAAAATGTAGATTTTTATTGTGGGTCAAAGTGGATTCCCTTGAACTTTACTAGAGCATGAGGATTGTAGGTGACTTGTGAGATTGAAAGGGGTACTAGTCGCATTTCTGACTTTTTCTTGATATCTTTAGCTTTTTTTATTTTTACGATAGATGGAAAGAGTGAGAAAAAAAATATTGGAGCCAGTCGGGTGAGAGAGAGGGGTTACACGTAAGAAAAAGAATATTAAACATATGATGACGATTCTGGATTCGAATTGGGAATTGATATTGGCACTTCTCATTTTGATATTTCTCTTTTTTTTGTCTCAATTAGGTGAAATTACTAAACTACCATTGTACTTAATAATTACATTTTTTTCTTGCTCTCAAAATACAAGGGTGGTTTGGTAACTTCACTTAATAAAGACAAAAAATGAGTGCCAATATCAAAATGGAAAGTGTCAATATTAATTCCCTTATAATTTTACAGTCGTATGTACATATAGGAGTCAGATTCGTATATGTTAGTATAAATCATCTTAAGCAGTTCCGTCTACTTTATGAAAATTTGTTTCTATAGAAGCAATAGTTATGTTATAAAATCTTCTTCTATCCTTCGAGTTTTTTCAGAGACGGCTCACAACTTTCAGGGGCCGGAAGCGAACTCTGAAGTCTGAAGGGCTATTATGTAGTATTTTTTATTAGAAATATCAAATAGCAAATAAGCAAAAAAAAATTACAGTACATATAATTGCTATGGGATGCCCTTATTATTTCAAAGTTCAAACTAAGCAAATATGAAAGAAGAAATTCTTTTAGTAGCGGTTATAAATCTGCTTTGGTTCAAATGATGTATCTTGAGCGCCTTATACTTCGGTAGGCCTACAATCACATGTTGGCTATTTAGGGCTTGTTCATTTGGGGTTTTGAGAACTGGGTTCTCAAAACCCATGAAAATCCTTTTGAAAATCCAAAACTGGTGGTGGGTCCCTCCCTCCCAACTTTAACCCAAAAAAAAATAAATTAAATATCACTTGATTTTGTACCAGTTTTTGTTTGAGAGAGAGAGAGGTGGTGGGTCCCTCCCTCCCTCCCTTGTTGTACGGTTCTGTAAAAAAAAAAAAAAAAAAAAGGTAGAAAACCCAAATGGGGAAACCGAACAAGCGTGGGTTTCCAAAACCCGGTTTTGGAAACCGGGTTTTGGAAACCCAAACGAACAAGATGATTAATTCTGAAACCTAACATATATGGGTTCTATCAAAATTCAAGGGCCCTTGATTGCGCTTTAAATAGGGGTTCAAGCACACCATGAGTCGGTTATGAATTTTTGTATAAACTTGTTTTTAGGAAAATGATTGGGCTGTGGAAAAAGACCAAAAAAAATACAATTTTCTAGTATGTGTTTGTGTCTTGAATTGTTATATAGTGAGTGCATCAGAATTTTTTTTTGCATTCTTTTTACTTTATTGACAACCTATTGGACTTTATGAAATAACAGATCTGACCTCTCTGCATAATTAATTGACCATGTCTCAATTAGACTCACCTTGAGAAGCGTCTATCAACAAATCTGCACTATTATAGTAGGCACTTTTAGGACAATGGAAGTTACATAAACTGCTCTTCTGCAGTCCAGGTTTTGGGTCCTTTCTGGGTTCGTTTTAAAAAGATATGTTTGGATAACATGTTAAATGGTATTCGTTTAATACAAATTTTGTCATGCGTGATATTCTCAACAAGGTCTAAAATATCAACAGACCTGATTATCAAAATGGACCAACAGCGAGCCCGATAATGGGCTTAACAGGACCGTGCAGTCCTTGTAAGGGGCTAGAGGCAATCCTGGTTCTTTCTTAAATAAAGACGGTTAGACTTGGAACTAGTATATTTCAAGGGAAAAAAAAATGAGAAAAAGGGGACGGCTCATAAATTAGGTACTGGAAATCCGATACCTTAACCGCCGCTTGGTGAGAGTTAAAGTCCTTTTCGTATACCTCTCCTTCCAATCTCTCGCCAGCAAACGTAAGAGTTAGGACCGACGCTTTTTTTTTACATCGTGGGACCGACACGCATAAGTACATTTTAAAACTCCGAAACGAAGAATGAATGTGATATATTGATGAAGATTTTTTTATTTTTTTTAATTATTATACTTTTTGTGGGGATCCGTCTTTTTTTTTAGAGATTTAATTCTCCAAATTTATTAAGGTCTCCAAATACCTCCATTTGTGGTGGACGAAATCTCTAAAAAAGAAGATAGATTCCTCCAAAAAATACACAAAGTTAAAGAAAATCCTCCAAAAAATACACAAAGTTAAAGAAAATAAGGTATAAATTATAAAATCTCCCGTTAATATGCCCATATTCATTTTCCATTTTGGGGTTTGAAAAATGAGTAATCTAATTCTTTATTTCCAAAAATCAATATTTTTTATTATAAATGTGTGTGTGTATGTGTGGGTGTATAACAATTAGGGCTGTAACCGGTTCGGTTCGGTCCGGTTCTCCGGCGTTTTGGAGTGAACCGGAAAAAATCGGTTCGGGTATAGATAGAACCGAAACCGATTTTTTAGAGATCGGTTCGGTTCCAAATCGGTTCTTCCCGGTTCGTCCCGGTTCGGTTCAGGGGGAGAGACCATACAGATCAGTTCCAAAAAAGAAAAAAATGAGAGAGATATACAAAGTTATCACCAGATCTACAAAGTTATATACATAGATATAGATTCTACATATCAAAAATCAACCAAAAAATCAGAATCATACATACATATTAACAGATGAAGACTCTAAACTGTGGGGTAGTATCGATCGAGACATATACATACACGGCGTGGGAGTTCCGATCGAGACATATACATACACGGCGTGGGAGTTCCGATCGAGAGAATACATATCGACGATGGTGTTTGCGGTGTTAGGCATTGACGGTGTTAGCCGACGAAGAAGGTGTTGACAGTGGTGGTATTTGATCTCTCGGCTTTGATCTTCCATCTTGGAGAGAGAGAGAGAGAGAGTTGGGGGCGGCGTCTCTCTCTCTCTGATAACTGATCGAATGATAGATTAGGGTTGGGTTTAAGTGGAAGGGATGGGAGTTAAGAGGTTATATATAGCAAAGGGAATCCTACAAAGTAATAAATATATTTATTACGTGATTTTACTCCAAAGAGTTTGCCAACCCAGTGGTTAAGTGTATGCCTTCTATGCGTTGAGAGTCGTGGGTTTGATCCCCACCTCTTCCATTTTTGGGTGTATATGTATGTAACAGGTTCGGTTCTCCTAAAAAATCTTGAAAATCGAGAACCGGGGGTTTTAAAAAACCGGTTAAAAAACCGGTTCGGTTCTCCTTAAAAATTAATTTCGTAGAACCGAACTGAACCGGCCAAGTAAAAAAACCGAAATAAAAAACCGGTTCGGTTTTTTGTTTTTTTGTTCAGCCCTAATAACAATAGTACTATTCACACGCACCTCAACCAATGGCTAGTAGTTTAACGGTTACCTCTTGGTTCTCCCACGAGCGAGACTAGGGTTCGAGCCTCGACATAAGCGTTTGGGGTTTAGGGTTATGGATAGCTTCTAGACCCCTTTTGCACTAACTTACTAACTCCCCGCTAATCCCCACTGATGTATATTGAATGACAAAAAAAACCACAATTTTTCATTTCTATCTCTACATCTCAAAAATTCATTCCAAAATTTAAGTTTTTACTCTTATAAATATAATCCGGATTTATTCAACATTGATGTCATTTTGAAGATATTGTTAATACATTTCCAATGATAGTAATTTTATAAAATGTTAAATATTAAAATCACAAGTTATCATTTAGTTCTTCATATGTGAACAATCAAACACTCCATCCGTCTTAAATTGTTGTACCATGTTATCATTTGGGACCTCTAAAATAATTATTCATAGCTTTTGATGTATAATGATTTTTATATGCATATGTTTGATAGATCTCAATTAACTTTATTAATCACATAATTCAAAATTATAAAAAATATTATAGTTTGTGAAATGTAAATAATTATTTAAAAAAATTAAAAAGTGAAAGTGACACAACAATTTGAAACGGGGAGATTATGATTCTTCATTTTTTGAAGAATATAATTGAAGCATGGTCGGAGGGAGGGGATATATTCTTTCTTTCTTTCTTTTTTTCTGAGGATAAAGAAAAAATATTATTGATCACTGGGCAATGCTATTATAGTAGGAGTTAAATGATGTAACCGATCACAGACGCATGCAGACCTGCAAGACCATTACATCTATCTTACATAACAAAACATAGTGATAAGATACGAAGAATTGAAATGAAGGACATTTGAGGTGCACTTTAAAAAAAAAGGGTAAAAGGTATGGTCGGAGATGTTATAAGCAAAGTAGAATTAAAAACAAAAGAGGCTTTATTACCTCTTGCATCCTAAATTATTATTACTTTTCTAGCTGAGCACCTGAAATTTCATAAATCTTTCAACTTGTGCCATTTATTACTCTCAAGAGTATAACTGCCATCAAATAGCATAGATTCATTAGAATAGTGTTCATATGTTTTTTCTCTCAAAATATGGCTAGAATGCTCAAAATGACATGTATATCTATCCAAAAAAAAAAAGGATCAGATTTTTGTCTGAAATTTGTTCTTCTAGCAGTCAAGGTGCCAAATAGCCCCTCATGCACAAAAAATAGAGAATAGTTTATGACTTTGGTAGATTTGTAGGGTTTTTTTTTTTTTTTTTGTATTGGTAAATTGTAAGTTTTCTATGCATATCATCCTCGAATTTTTTACCATGTTGGAGGAAATATCATATGGAAATTATCCTAAGATCTTCAAGGATTCTTAAGACACTGAAGATAAATGAGGGACCTAAGTTGAAAATGGTAGATAGTTTAAGGCAGACAAATGAATAATCTTCTAATTTATAGGTTAATTTGGAAAAGGGTGATAGTATAAGGGGACAATATGTAATTAATCCAAAAAACAAAATGGAAAACGAAAAGGGTAAATTTCACTTACCTCCCCTGAGGTTTCTGACAACGACAGATACCTCCCCTCATGTTTTAAAAATTGCACTGACCTCCCCTCTGGTTTGGTTGTCGGTTGCATCTTCCCCCCTCTCCGTTAGAAGGCCGTTAATATGTAACGGAAATTGCTTACATCAGCTTCTAAACCCATTTGATTACCCATTATACCCCTTCAAAATGATTGTATGACACCAATACCCTTCTAAACT